>PVJS01005481.1:0-63988 GCA_004027185.1 Glis glis
GCCGCCGGCTCCGCTTTTCTCCGAAGAAGCTTTCTGATCTTCACGTCTTGGACTGGGACTGAATTAGTGGTTGCTCCAATCCTAAGACTCCAGCTCTTAGACCATTCGACCAGCTACTGGTTCCTCTGACCCTCCACGTGCAGTCAGAACCTGGGACTACATTGCTGCAAACTGTAAGCCATCTGATAAATCCCTTTTTAAAAAATATACTCATTCTGTGTATTCTGTTAATCTAGAGAACCCTGTCTAATACAGACCCTGTTTCAAACTAAAGAATAAAAAATAGAGCTGGAGGTGGAGCTCGAAGGTAGAATGCCCCGGGTTCAATCCCCAGTACTGAAAAAAAAAAAAACTCAGAACACAAAAGTAGGCAGAAAAAGTCACTCCTATGAAACTCTCCTTCTTGTCATTTAAAAGTCATTGTCAGAGCTAGGCGTGGTGGTGCACGCTTGTAATCCCAGTACTTGGGAGGCTGAGACCAGAGGATCTGGGTTCGCAGCCAGCCTCAGCTACTTAGTGAGGCCCTCCGCAACTTAGTGAGACCCTGTTTCAAAATAAAGAATAAAAAATAGGGCTGGGGGTGTAACTCGGATGTAGAATGCCTCTGGGTGTTCAATCCCTAGTCCCACAAAAAAAAGTCATTGTGACTTTAACTTTTGTTCTTTAAAATCTTTCATCGGCAGCATTATGTTTATATAGAATAGTGGTATTTGTTGTGACATGTAGATCATGGTGCAGTTGATACTGTCGCTCCTGGTGGAGTTGTTTTCTTCTTTAGAATTGGGGGGTGGTGGGGAGCAGGTAGCTAAAGCCTTCTGCTTTGGGCCATCACATGCCAACCCACTGACAGACAGAAAGATGGGTAAAAGTTAGTAGTCAGCTGGTCTAACTCAGCCAGCAGTGTAAACGTCCTGGCATGTGTAAGACGCTGAAGGGAGGCAGCAGGAAAAAAAAAATAGCATCATTCTGTGCCAAGATGGGAAAGAGAGGTGGGCGCACGTGGAGCTTCTCAGACAAAGAGAGGACCGAAATTGCCCAAAGAGAGCGATAGGAAATGATAAAAAGGCATTAAGTGCGCAGCGCTATTGCCATATGCGTGTTTTAGGTCACTGTGGATATTGTGGGGAGCCTTGGTTGAAGGGAGCCCGAGTGTGTAGGGTGAGACAAGAATGGAGTTTATTGGAGCACTCCGGTTAAGGGAGCTGACAGCTTGATCTGGGGTGCTGGCAACAGGGATGGGGTCACAGAGACAGACCATGGAGATATCCAAGAGTAGAAGCAGCTGGGCCTGTGATGGGTTGAGTGGATGGATGGGATAGTGAGAAGGGGACCACTGTTCAGGACAATGCCAGACCATCCGGCCTCTGTAGCCACATACAGGTTAATGGCGTCATCATAGGTCAGACAGCATTGGGGACAGACCAGGAATGGGGACAGACCAGGAATGGGGACAGACCAGGGATCTGGTTGGGGAATTGTGACAGTTTGAACCAGTTCCCAAGGAACCAGTTTCATTGCCTGAAAACCTTAGGCATGAAAAGTTCCTTTATACCTGGGACTGGATCCCAGTTTTTCTATATTTTTTTGGGGGGGATAGTGCTAGGGATTGACCCCAGAGGCATTCTATCTCCGAGCTACACCCCAGCCCCATTTTATTTTTTATTTTGAAACAGGGTCTTGATAAGTTGCTGAGAGCCTTGCTAACTTGCTCAGGCTGGCTTCGAACGTGTGATCCTCCTGTTTTAGCCTTCCAGGTGCAGGGATTACAGGTATGAGTCATGATGCCCAGCTCAGCTTTTCTATTTTTGATCTTTCTTCTGCCCTCTGAGCTATCCACAGTCCTGCATGAGATACTGCTCTAGAATTCAGGCCTGGTGTCTTTTCTAGCTCTGATGTTTGTTTGCCTTGTAGGGGGACTTGCTGGTCTAAATTTTGTCTGTGGTTTATGTTAATCAACATGTTTCTATTCTCAGTACTGGGCTTGAGACTGTGTCTTTTACAAAGAGGCTAATGTATGATTCTGGCCTTTAAAGTAGTCTGTGATTTTATTAAGGAGCCAAGATATGGTTCCAGGAAAAATAATAATAGCACTTCAAGGCCTTTCTGGACATGATTATAGAAAAGGAGACATAGGTGTCTATGTGGACATTCTATTTCTCTTTCGTACATAGAGAATACAGTCATGTTTCAGGAATAAATCTGGAAGCTTGTGGAGAAAATATATTTAGAACAGGAAATATGGTGTATGATAGGAAATCAACAGGAGATTTAAAAAATGTCATGAAGAAGTCCAACTTTCCCAACCAAATTTCAACCCAGAGGTGAACTATTTAAATTGTCTGTAATAAATCCCAGGGATGAGGAAAAGGAAGGGCATAGAAGGGAACCTCTATCAGTATTTGTTTGTTTCATCCTTAGCAACTAATGATGCATGTTAGCAGGAAATGAATAATGGAGGTATGGATGAATGAATGAATAAATGATGAATGGATGGGCGGATGAATAAATGAATCGAGATACTTCTTCCTAGGCAAGGAATCACATATGGGACCAATCAAGTGGAAAGTAAGTTCCTGAGGGTGATAGGAGGAAGTGGCTGTAATAATTTCCCTAGACACTGCCATGGAAGAGTTTGGTATTCCTGACCATCTAGCCTCATGTAAAATTTTAAGGTAATTCCGAATCTGCATTTCAAAGGGTAAATTATAAGCCACACCTAATTTTCAATTTACAGTAAATGATCTAACTTCCAATGGAACAATAAATGTATACCTTTAACTCAGATAATTATTTCTGTGCTAATTTCAATTCTTGCAATTTTCCCCCCATTGGAATGAAGTTTCTGGGGTATTAATGAAGGCCAAGATCTAATCTCTGGTACTTTTTTTTTTTTACTTTTTCATTTTGCAAGACTTTAGTCTTTCATTTATGCCTTTCTTTCTGTGACAAGAACAGGAATATGAGAAAAGTCCTCCAGGAGACCAATGGAATTCCTGAAAATTGACATTGATGTGTGACTTGCAATAATGTCATTTTAATTCTAAATTCAAGATTTATCTAAATTTTCTTTGCTTTAAAGTAGGAGGAATAATACTTAGAGATGAGGTCTCCTTGATTGTCACCGTTCTCTGGTTTATCTGGTAGCCCCATGCTTGAAGCAATAAACGGGTCAGATGCCATTTTAGAACAATTTCCCAAATCACCCTTGAGCTCTCTAATTCTGCTGGGAGAATAAATAGGAAATGTCAAACTGAATTTGCTATTTTAACAAACGCAAAATATTGCTGTCCAAGGATTAATGACTTCCTTTGTTTCTGGAAAGCCTTCTAGCCTCTGGAGAGTTGGGGAGGGGTGTTTCTGTAGACCCCAGAAACATGCAGGCTTAATCTGATTTCTGCTCTTTCTTGTCAAGGGGGTAGGTTAAGTGCTTGTATCAAGCTGAGAAATAGAGCATAATAAATAACATAACCACACATTAATTTTTTCCATAAACCTTTCATATATGTATCATCCACTTTCATTCTAATAATCCATGTGAGATGTAGAACACAATCAGTTTCACTGAAGAGATGAGACTAATAAAAATATTATGTCTGTAAATTTATAAAGTACTTTCAAATATATAGCCTAATGCTGTCCTTGCCACAGAGCTAAGGGAAATGGATAGCCAATAAAAATGAAGGCACAGGTTAAGTAAATAATTTGATCAGAGTTTCAGATGACCATCTCTGCATCTTTCCACATGTAGGCAGTGCTACCAGACATTTGTGGGGCACATGCCCACTGCCAAGCACTATGGCTAAGCGCTCTGCACACATTAGCTTCTTTTTTTCCTTCCAACCACTGATCACATTCCCTTTTTATTACTGCAAACGCTGAAGCCCGGTGACAGTATATAAGTTGTCTAGGTCATACAAAGTCTTGGAACTCAGAGTTATCGTCTTGGGTCCCAAATTCCAGCTTGATATCAGCATTTCCCAAATGCCTCCATGCCCAGTTCCCATTGCTAATGCAATTTGCGAATTAACTGAGGTTGCTTTCTATCACTTCACATACTCTGGGTGGTTGTGGGAGACAGAAAGAACAGGGTGAGGTGCTCTATTTTAGCAGAGATAGTAAAAACTGTCAGCATGAAATATATATATATACATATATGCAATGATCTTTCATATACAATCCCCATAGCTAGGCAGGAACGGTGGCCAATGCTTGTAATCCTAGTACTTAGGAGGCTGAGACAGGAGGATTGCAGGTTTGAGGCCAGCACATAGTAATTAGCAAAACCCTTTCTTAACATAAGAATAAAATAGGGCTGGGGGTGTAGGATTGCTTCCTGGTTTTTAGATGTCTTTCTCAGGCCTCAGACTTCCTCCTGTTCTTATCAATCCTCCTTCTACCTGCAGACTTCCCCGTCCTCACAGGTCTCCTTTCTGATCACTTTCTCCTGTATCAAACAGGCCTCCTTCCAGAGGGAGATTTTTCTCCTCATCCTCATGGGCCTCCTCCAAGGAACTACTTTTTAAGAAACCGAGTTTTCCATAATTATACGGGCTGTTTGACAGCTGCTTTCCCATTATGGAAATATTGTTGATAACATTCGGGTCACTATTAAATGCCATCATTCTCTGACATCATAGTAATGCAGCAGCATCAGAAATGCGTAAGTTTTGCATTTAACAAGCTAGAGTTGCACCCTTAGCGTGATTTCATTAGTGAGTGGCGACTCTCTGAGTGTTTGTCTCCTATTTGTAAAAAGGGCTGTCATGGGTATTAAACAAGATTGAGTAAATGAAAGGAAAAAGCTGGTGCTGGATAAATGGCAGAGAGTTCATAAATAATAGCTGTTATTTTTATTGCACATTGCATTTTCCCAACAGGTATGTGGGGTTATAGATAATATCCTCAAGTATCTTCATGGGGGAAAATGACATAAAGACATAAATAACTTCCATAAAACAGGGCAGCTGTGAGTGATGGGGATTCAGTACAAGAAAGAGATTACCTCTAGCAAATTAGCAGGAAGACTTCCTCAGAAAGCAATGCTGGGTTGTCACATAGAAGGCTACACATGGTAGTTTTTTCCAAATAAATAAATTACAAAGTAGATGCAAATAATGTTCTGGATATTGGGTGTTAGACCATAGCATGATTCCTGCCAGTCTAAGCTTTCTGCTTGAAATTTCTATAGTTGAATGACTAGCTATACTTCTGCTTTACCAGCCCTTCCAAAAGTTTTATAAAGACTCTTACTGAATCCCTTCCTACCTGAATGTGTTTTGTTTCCCTGACTGAGACACTGTGGTTGGGGAGAATGAAACCTTAGGGATTTCCACAAGTAGACCAGGGATTTTCTTTGATTCTTCCCAAGGGCCAGAGTTCTACATCTCAAAGACCTTTCCTCCAACTTTCAGAAATGTTCACACAGGATTTTGAAGTCTTGTAAATCATGGCTCCTGAAGAGTGTCATGTTGAGCTAACAAGACATTTTTTTTTTCCGTTTCTGATTTTTTAACTCTTTCGGTGTTTTTGAATCTGTTTCCTATACTCAAACCCAAACCATCTACAGAGCCTGTGTCTGTCTTGTGCATACTTGTGGCTAGGATATTTGCCATCTCTTAAACGGTAAGTTTATATTTGTTGAGTACCACTAATATATCGAATAGAAAGTTGAATACCATTTATAGATGTACCCAACAAAACCCAGCAGAGCTTCCACCCAGGAAGCACAAGAACTCTGTAGTATGTCTGCCTAGATGCATCAGAAAATAAGGTCATAAGGAGTGATGATGGATCCACTGGGTAACCGTGGAGCTGGTACTGACATCAGGTTGTACAGCCTTCTCTGCTTATGGTAGTGATAATAAATTTAATGGTCTCTTCTGCAAAAAAAGCAGTTCAATACAATAATTGCTGACATCCTGATACCTGTTTATTATAGTCTCTTTAATCCCTTGAGAACTCTGCCAGCATATTTAAAAAGTCAAATTTGAGGCCACTTTGCAGTAGTCTCTAACAATATATGTACATTTTCAGGCAATGATTAATAAACATGAAGAATTATTCACTGGGGAAAAAGGTTGTATATTCTTTTATGATTTTTAAAAAGCAGTACCCCAAACCTGGCAGGTAGGCCAGAAATGAAATTCTGGGGGAAAATAAAATCTGGAAATAAATCACTGTATCAATCATCAAACATTTTATAAACAGACTATGGGTGGGAAGCAAAACATAATAAAGGCCTCTCTTGCTTTTAAAAATGAATGCAAAAAAAAAGTTTGCTTGCTGGAATATCATAGAGAACCACATCTTTCAGTCGAGAAATTATCCTCCATCACGTAGATCAACATAGGAAGGAGTCAGTAGAGAATTACTATAAGAGAGGAAGGTAGTTTAAAAGATAAACCCAATTTAAAATAGTTAAGACAAGATTATTTAAGCCTCATCCCACAATAAAATGCATACATTATGTAGCTCTTAAACAGTTTAAAAATGCATACTTCCATGTCTGCCTTATTTATCTTAGCATACTCTTTTCTAGCTTCATCCATGTTATCTCTAATAATAACAACAATAATGATAATAATATTAAATGAGTAAAAGGTACAACGGAAACTTTTAGAGGCGATCGACAGGTTTATGGCATGGGTTGTGGTGATGGTATCACGGTTATATGATTATCATCAAACTCATCAGATTGTGTACTTTGAATAAATACATGTTTTTTATGTCAATCATTCCTCAATGAAGTGGTTAAAAAAAGCTGCCACAGGCTGGGCGTGGTGGCGCACGCTTGTAATCCCAGTACTTGGGAGGCAGAGACCAGAGGATCCGGATTCGCGGATAGCCTCAGCTACTTAGTGAGGCCTCCGCAACTTCGTGAGACCCCGTTTCAAAATAATATACAAAATAGGGCCGGGGATGTAGCTTGGAGTTAAAACACCCCTGGGTTCAATCCCCAGTACCTCAAAAAAAAAAAAAAGAAAAGCTGTCACAGATGCTTGGTGATCTTTCAAATGAGCAGAGACTGTGAGACGGTGCTGATGACTCCAGAGAAGGGCCACTGTTACACATGGAGTTGTGTTGTCCATTAGGTCTTTAGACAAAACTCCAGGACATCTAGACCTAGACTTGGGGGTCTTGCGGGTCTGTACACAGCTGATATAATGGACAGTTCTTGAAAACTCTACACAATTGAGGCTTGATCACCAGATACTCATTAATGCTCTCATATGTTTGTACTGTAATTTCACTAGGTTGTAAAGCCCAGAATACTCCATAACCTTTAGTTCATATTTCTGCAAGGAAAACAAGTTTCAAACAAGTACATGTGTTTTCTTTTAATAAATACTAAAAGTTTCCTTTCTTGTAATTACTATACAAAGAAGAAGTCTAGAACACAGCAATATAAAGCATTTTCATTCTATTTTATTAAAGAATTATGAAGAATCTAAACCAGAATACACACACACACACACACACACACACACACACACACACACATACACACACGTTACCCAATACAGAGGAGCCCAGTAATGAGTCTTCACTATGTCAATTTCAAATATTTTCTTTTATGTTTTGTTCTTTCTTTTAGCAGATTTCAGAGACTCAGCCAAGTTATCATTTAAAAGAAATTTTCTTCCCCAAAGTTCAAATTTAGAGTGAGACACAGGAAGTCTGTGTACATTTCCCATCTCCTTGCAGCTCCCAACGGCATTCATTGTTTTCTTGCTGATTGCTTTTGAGAGGTAGTCACAGACTAACTGCCAAATTACAAACTAGTGAGGAAAAGACTTCCCAAGAATATTCTACTCAGCCAAGCCTGATATCCTTATATAAAGGACTTAAGTAAACATTTTCAAACATAAACACACTGAAGTAATTTATCTCCTATGAACCTTTCTTAAAACACACACACACACACACACACACACACACACACACACACACACACACGTACACACTTGATAATGGAATAACTAAAATAGGCATGAATGGAGAAAGTGAGATAAAGCATGTAGTACTGAGGATGGAATCATATAAAAATAGATTTCAGTCTATTCTTACTCTTTCTAGTTATCATGCTTCTTATTCTACAAACGTAGCTGTACAAAATAAATTCACATTATCTGATTTTCTTAAATAATTAAATCTGACTACAAGAAGCTCTGTTGCCTGGACAGGGCTGGGAGATTCCATGCCAGTAATTCTATTTTAATTTTGTGTATTGGGCACAGGGAAAGTGGAAGATTACATAGTACTCAGGGTAATGGTCTCTTGGTTCAAGTCCATCTGATACACTAGTGATCCACTTTTGGTCCAACTCCACCCAGTTTTCTGTTTTTTTTTTCTTCACTTACGATTTCTACTAAGCTTTGAGATTGGAATCTTTGTTAGGGCTGTGAGCTCATAAAAATACTCCTACGTAGTTGTACCACCTATCTTCTGTTGGAAGCTCTGAGAGGGTGTCGATTTCTATCTGTTTTGTTCATTGGTGTGTCCCCAGCACCTAGACCAGTTTCTGGAACATAGTATATACTAATAAATTAACATATAATTTCATGTCAGAATGAAGGCTGTCAAGGAGAGGGACATTTCTGCCACTTAGTTCCCAAGGGCTGGAGGACTCTCTCTGGCTGCCTCTTTCTTTCCTCTCTCGAAGCTCACCTCTGCCTCTTTCTTTCCTCTCTCCCAGCCCACCTCTTCCCTCCCAACACTCCTTCAGACTTTCATCTGCCATATGTCAAAAATGTCTTCAATGAATACATATGACTTTATTTAAAATGAAGGGAGGTTCAGAACATAATAATATTTTAGTCAAGAGCTAAAGAAAATACACACAAAGGGGTAAAAAGAAAAAAAAAACACTGCCAGCCATTTGGCCAACCAGACATAACCACTCTTATAATTTTTGTGACTGGACTTACATATATTTAAATCATTTTTATTATAAAATAAATAGACATACACAAAATGAATACATATTATAAGGGAAGTGGTTTTGGGAAGGTGGAGAGGGGAATTAATGAAGGAAACACTTCCACTGACTTCATGTACATATGTGAGAATACCAAAGCCAATCTCATCATATCTGGAGAAGGAAGGGAGTGGGGAGGGAGCCGGGGAAAGCTCACCAAGTGCTGTGTGCATGTGTGTCACTATCACTATGAACCACATTATGATGTGAGACTATAATGCGCCAATGAAAGTATAAAAAATAATTAGAAATAACTAGATATGGAAATATTTAGATGAAAATAAAGGAAATCTCTAAAGAGTTTTTTTTCCTCTTTTTGTTTTTAGGAAATGAGACAAAGCACTGTGTTCCTTCTTTCTGTTACTACCACCTAATCAAGGCTGGGTAAGTAAGATGCCTCCTCTGGTGATTATAGTAACTACTACAGATTACAGAGAATTATAACCTACTTATGCCACGTTCATATTGAGATCTCATTTCTACCTTCCCTCTCTCCCCTGCTGGCTGATTGATCTCATCAAAGACTGCAATTGATTTATAACCCTTTTGTAAATCTAGTAGTTTTTTCCCTATTTCATTATTGTAGTGCAACGATTAGAAAACATCCACGGCTAAAAATACTCATGTTTCCAAGACAATATTTTGTATTTTTAAATTTTGTATTATTTTTCAAACTGCTGGTTACAATTTACTTTTGGTTCTGAAGTTCACTTCAGGAGTTCTAACTAACATGAAAGAGTATTGCAGAATGAAATAAAGTAGTGGCGTTCAGGGTATATGGGACGTATGGGCTATTGGGAGGTGGTAGAACCTACAGGAGTAAGGGACAGGGGGAAGGCAGTTAGTCATTTGGGCGTGCCCTTGACGGGGCAGGCGGCCTTGGTTCTTTCCTCTTGCTGTCTTTGCTTCCTGGCCACCACGAGATGAACAGGCCTCCTCTGGCACATGCGTCCACTAAGAAGCTCTGCCTTGCCACACGTCCAAAGCAATGGGCCAAGTGGCCATAGGTTGAAATCTCTGAAACCACAAACTAAAATAAACCTTTTCTACCTTTCAGTTGATTTTTGGAGGTATTTTGTTATAGTTATGTAAAGCTGATTAACACAGGTCAAATGAACTTGAAAGTCAATGTTTTCTATGATTATCTGTTGCTATAAAAATGTCCATTAATAAATCTATTGTCTTCCTTGCTATCACTGATATGGCGTACAATTTAGAATTGCCTCTGTGTCTATTTAAATTATTTCATGGTAACCAAATTAGTATGCAAAATATCATTTTTCCCCTAATTTTGGTAAACACAGTGTTTGAAAAGAAACAAAATCTTCAACTATTTTGTTTTAGTACATGCCCAGCCACCAAACATCTGGATATTTCCCTTTAACTTTTTTTAACTGTCTATAGCTATTTAGAAAACAATTTTGATGATTAGAAAAATATTGTATCACCTAAGTTGATGCTAAATACAGGCATTTACACAATTCTAATTTTAGGCCTAAATTACTATAATCACCATCTCAATTTGTGGACTAAAAGATATGTTGCTGCTTATTTATTTAATACAGAAAAATGTTTTTCTACTTCATAGGAATTTGAATACTACTGTGTGCATAGATTTTAATTTTAAAATATTATTTTATTTTTAAAATAGAAATTGGAGCCAGGCATGGGGTGCATGCCTGTAATCCCAGTACTTGGGAGGCTGAGATAGGAGGACCACAGGTTCAAGGACAGCCTCATCAAGTAGTGAGACTCTCATCAATCTAGTGAGACCCTGTTTCCAAATAAGAAATAAAATTGGGCTGGGGGTATAGCTCAAAGGTAGAATGCCTCCGGGTTCAATCTCCAGTACCACAAAAAACATGTAAAAAAAAATAGAAATTGAGTTTGTCTGGTGAATTTCCAAGAATTCCTATTATGGTGGGTTCAGATATATTAGCTGTGGGGATGAAATAACTATGACTTGGAGGAGACTCTTTTATGTCTGTCTGTCCATATATCTTGCCAAACTGTAGAAGGAGACTGCCATATATATAAAGAGATTCTCTAGATAGATGTATCTATCTTTCAACCTATCAATCTATAGCTATATCTACATATCTCTCTGTATATATCCCTAAATTTTAGAAAGAGTCTGGAATCTGTGTTAATTCAAATTAATCCCCAATTCTCATTTGCAGAGTGAGCCCTGGAGAGCCAGACAGTGAGATTGTAAACTCCCCTAGGTTGTAGTTGATATAAATTGGAGTATTCATTTTAATAGTGTTAAAACTTAAACCATAAGGACTTGATGAAATAAAACTTGTCCTCACTCGAATTGCAGCCCTGTAATATTGATAAGCACTCAGCCCATTCATTAATTTAGGCTCCTTTGCTCTTTTCAAGGGCCAGGGAATGAGTTTTAAAGGGGTAGGAAGTGTCAAAGACAACCATCTGATTATTGACTTGTGTCTCTGAATAGATATCATTTATTGAAATGGGTACCCTTGAGTTTTGGAACGTCAAGGACATAGCTAATAGAGTCTCTTCACCTATACCTCAGTTCCCAGGGAACCCAGGTCTGAACCAGCCTGGCAACCTTATTCCTGTCCAAAACTGAGAGTGGTCCACGAGCCATGTACTGGTCTGGCCATTTTCTTGGTTTATGATTTAGTTGTGAAAATGAAGAATAATAGCGAGGGGCACACTTTCTACCAGGGCACCTGGGAAATCAGATCTGTGGTATAAAACTCGCCCTGAAGTGTGATTTACACAGTGTGGGCTCCAGACCAGGATCAACAGCATCAACTGGGATCTTGTTAGAGATGCAGTTTCTTGAGCTCCACCCCCACCTGCATAGTCAGAAACATTGGGAGAGGGGCCCAGGATCCTCTGTTCAAACAAGACTCCTGGTGGTTCCCAGGCAAGTAGAGTTTGAAAACCTCTGTCCTAGATAAACCATGAGGAAGTGATGCAGTCAGATATAGAATGTCCTCTGAAAAGCTCAGGATTGGTATAATTAAGTCATGAGGGTGGTAACCTAGGCCGGTGGGGTGTGACTGGAGAAGGTGGGACCATGGGGGTGTGGACTTAGGGATTGGGCTTGTGTCTTGGAATCCTCTTGCTTGCTTGCTCTCTCTTGCTTCTGACCTCCATGATGTGAGAGCCGAACCCTTGCTCTCTCCCTCTCTCTGCTTCCCGCCGCCATGTCCTGAGATGCACAGACACTGGCTTCATATGGACTAAACCCAGAATCTCCAAAAAACTGTGAGCAAATACATCTTCCTTCCTCTAACTTGTGTGATCCATTGCTTTGGACTAGAGTAGTAAGAATGTTGATCAAGACAGGAAGCTGGTGTAGACTTCTTACTGAATTCTTCTTCTGTTCATTCACTCATTCAAACACAGGTCCTGAGTTCCTACTCAGCCTCTGCTGGATTAGTCATCCACAGGACTGTCACTGTTTGCTCACAGCCTCCTCTCCTCAGTACTCTGCAGACATGATTTCATCATCCAGGGGAGACACGCTTATGGAATGTAGGTCAGATTTCAGACTTACTGAAATTTAACAAGTTAAAAAAAATAAATCTGCTACAAAGCATGCATGTTAACAGTCTCAATATAATGAATCTCAGCCAGGCATGGTGGCACATGCCTATAATCCTAGTACTTGGGAGGCTGAGACAGGAGTATCACAGTTTTGAGGACAGCCTAAGTAAGGTACTGAGATTCTGAACAACCTGGCGAGACCCTGTTTCAAAAACAAAACATAAAAAGGTCTGGGGGCGTAGCTTGGAGGTAGAATGCTCCTGGGTTCCATCCCCAGTACCACACAAAATAAATAAATATAATGAATCTGCATTATCTGCTACTTTTATTATTATCTTCACCCATTTTTTGCCATATTTGTACCAATAATTAAATATTGCCTAAATATCCAATGTTTCAATGTCATGTTCTGTGAAAGGAAATGTCTCCTCTAACTTTTGAAAATTTGTGATTACAAGTCTGTGTCTAGCATAGTTGTGTATGCTAAATTGATATTACCTATGAAAAGAAAATAAACTGAGCAAAATTGTGCATTCTATATACCAACTTTATAGAGCCAAACAGTAAACAGGCAACAGCAAGTTGTTGGGAAATAAATTGGCATGGTCTTTTGTCATGAAATTTTATGATCCCCTCCTCACAGAAAAGGTAGTCAGAATGTTATCTTTTTGATTTCTGGGCTTGATACAAGTATAATTAGCAGATTTTCATGTTTCAGAGGGGGGAAATCTTTGTTTTTGCAAACTGTTGTTGTGAAGTATGATGTGTGGAGCACCTGTTGCCCACACACCTGAAGAACCTTCATTTTCACACAACTCTGAGATTTGAGAACAATCGATCTGAACCAACAGAGATAGGATCGTGTGAAAGATCCTATGGTAGTGAGATTGGCGCTTTGAGAGGAATAGAGACTGGCCTTACTGTAGAGCAAGAGATTGAGATTCCAGGAGATGGAGAGGATGGGTGGTTTCCAAGGATAATAGAGAGATGTGACCTTTTAGTATTGAGCACTGACACCCTTCAGTGGGGGTGACTCCATGAATGGCTATAGTCTACCTACTGAGCAACTTTGATTTGCAACTTTGAGTACAGGTACCTGTGGCAAGGTTTGCCACAAAACGAGTAAACAATGTCAGGCAGGTGCTTTCAAATGGACCATTGTACTTTGAATGATGACCCGCTATCTGTAAGACAAGACAGGCCTCTTCTATATTTTACTTTCATTGTATAAGTCTGAGAGTGTGGGTGTAACCCAAGAGTGAGAGAACGAGCCATGTAAAGCAACTGGTTTTGAACTTCGCACTAATTTTTTTTTATTTTTATTTTTTGTAGGGCCTCAGACCTAGGTTTGGTCTTATTTAGAGAAAGAAAGGCATGTCTTGTAGTTTGTCTTGAAATAACTCATGAATTCGCTCAAAATATTTATTTTGATTCTACCTCCTGGCATGTGGTAGGTCAGTGTTTGGTCATTTTTGATCAACTCATTTTATCACGTGTGATGGTTAATCTGGATTGTCAACTTGATGGGACACCTAGAATTAAGAGACTTTGGGGTATGTTGATGAGACGATTGGTGTACATTGAGGGGGAAGTCCCACACTGAACGTGGGAGGCACTGTGCAGTAGACTGGGTATCTGGATGGAACAAAGGTCGGAAGAAGAGGAAGGAAGAAGCGTGAAGGCAGGTCAGATTCTTCCTGAGCTGTGTCTGCTGGTGCTTTTCTTCTCAGCCGAAGATATCAGACTTCAGCTCCTTTACTCTTCCAACTGGAATGAGGTAGATGGATTATGCGCCATCATCCTATAGCGGACTCTCTTGATGCTTCAAGAATGTAGCCTCTCTTTATGTATTCCCAACTTCTAATGAGCAGAGCCTGCATTGTTTTTTTATTTTTTGCTTTAAGAGCTTTTTTTCTGGTGACTGGATCTTGCTTTTCCCAAGCCCAAAGCAAGAATAAAATGCTGTGAAATCAAAACCTCCTTTTGCCCCAGCAGCTAGGACCCAACCATCCATGGGAGTTGCTGCTTAAATACTCAGATTCCCTTGTACTGTGGTTAGGATAACTTTATTGTACATGTTTTCCATTGACTCCTGGAATAAGTTCAACGTAGAATTAGGCATAGTGAGTGATAATCTACATAATAATAGACACTTAATTATATCCTTTCCTTTTCCTTCCTTACTTCCCTACATATGTTTCCTGGACTTCACTCCCAAAAAACTATTTGCTCTCAAATTCTTGTCTCAAGATTTTCTTTTGGGACCACCTAAACTAAACTATATACCTTTGAGTTATTTAATCCTTAGAGCTCTTTGACTTATGTCCAAAATTTGAAAAACAAAGAAAGAGTTCAGTTGTACTCATTTTATGGGCATTTTTATGGGCATGAACATGAAGTCTTATAGGAAGAATAGTCATTGAATAATTTGGTCATAATACTAATTTTTTACTAATTTATAGTTAAACAGGGAGAATACAATTTTAGTCTTTTAAACACACAACATTGGATGTCTGTTGAATATACACAATTGTACTAGGCAACATGGAAGATAAAGAAAGATTGACTTAGAAGTCCATGTAACCCACCGGGAAAAAAAAAAGATGTTTGCTTCAGGTAATGCAAATCCTTAGAATTATGGGATGGAATCATACCTGAAATCAAGCTTTATCTTTAGACAACTGGTCAGTTGTTTAAGAGAGGAGATGAAAAAGCAGTCATGGTGGAGAAATGTCAACATTATGAACAGATTTATTTTGTGTTCACAAATGTCAGTTTAAGGAACTAAAATTGATATAAAAACAATTTTCTTTTTTAAAAAAAGCACTGTCTTGCTTTTACAGAGAGCCAGACCAGAAAGCAAATGCCACTCAAACCTATAAAATCCACCAGCAAGAAAATTAGCGCTGTTTAATTTCTTTGTACTATCTTTAAAACAATGCCAGCGTGTTCAAATGGGATTAATGCTAAATGGGGAACAGATCAGAGCCCGATGTGCAGCTGATTCAGTACTCTCAGCATCCTTCATTTTTTCTTTAGAGTAGAACAATTGGGACGATGTAGAGCAAGCAGAACCAATATCTGCCACTTCTTTGTTTTACTAAATTAATCCTCTCCATGAAGATAAGGTGGCTCCCTGAGTTAATAGGATGCAGCACACCGCCCCTCTCGCCACTGGCTGCTGTCGAGTGTGCTCAACAGTGACCAGAGGTCGCCTTATTGATTGATTTGACTAATTAAAGAACTTATCTGCTTCTCTAGATGTTTTGGGCTCAAGGATAAACGATTCATTTGTGTCCTAATCGCAAACATAGTTTCCGGTTTAATAGAATGACACCCTTTCATCCTTTTTACTTTCCTTTTTAATCCTGTCCATTATTGACCAATGACTTGGTTTTAGTCTAGGCATGAGTCCCTTAAGCAAATGCAAACAGCAGGCTAATTGAGATGTATAGTACTTGAGACCCCGGAGATTTTGAAATCAGCACTAACAGATTTGGCATCTTGGCTTGGGAGTAAAAAAAAAAATCAAGTCCCTTATTTTTGGATTTGCCACAGGCTTATTGTGAAATGTCTTTAGAGAGTCACTTAGTCCCCTTCCCATTCCCAAACCTGATTCCTATTTACTAAATTTGTATGTTAGGAGTATTAAAAATCTAAATGCATCTAGGACCTAAGCTTCTTGCTGGTAATTTAATAGACTTTCCTAGGATTAAAGTGCCATTTGTAAATAAATGTCTAGGATGCCACTTCCTTAGATAAGAATAGATCTTATTTTAAAAGCCTCTCAGAGAATTAAATGTATTCCTAGAAAAAATAAGTCTTTGTTAAACGACCACTATGCGCAGTTGACTGTCTCATCTTACTCCTCAACTTGCAGAGAGTGGGAGAAAGAAGGAAGAGCAAGGTAAATCATGACTCCAGAGAGCCATGCTCAGTGAATCCTAGGGGTGGTGGATGGGTTGAGAGTGGAGGGGACATTAGTTCATGAAACTAGTGTTAGAGCTGCCAGGTTCCATGTGGTAAATTCTAAGTTTCTGTTCCCGCCAAGCACAAAATAGAGCCAAGTGGCCAGTTCTAGGGTAGGGCTAGGAGAGAAGGAAGCAGATAAAAATCATATATATATCATGATATATATATGATATATATATGATATATATATGATATATATATGATATATATATGATATATATGATATATATGATATATATATGATATATATATGATATATATATCATATATCTATATATATATCTCACAGGTCTGGCTCCAGATTATGTTGCAGAAATGATTAATGGTGTGATTCTATTGAAGAACTGATTTCCAAAAACAATTATGATCCCTAAACCATAGTGATTATTAGTAATTTTTTTTAACGTTCCAGGAAGTTGTTTTATTTTTCCTCTAAAATAATTTCCTTATACTTTGTATCAGTCAAGAGTTTTTTTAAATATACTTTTATTGGTGCATTGTAACCATACATCATATTGAGGTTTAGTGTGATAGAAACATACATTCACACGGCACCCAATGCATTTCCCTCCAGATCCCATCTGCTCCTCCCTCGTCCCCATTCATAACATTGAAATTGGTATGGATAGCTTCACACATGTGTAAGTGTCTCCTTCCCCCTCCCCACTGCCCTCCCCAGTCCTCTTCCACTATATTACTGCTATCCCTTCTTATTTATCTGAAGTCTATTTTTTTCCCCAGTTTCTCTCTAGTTTCCACATATGAGAGAAAACATGATACTTTACTTCCTGAGACTGGCTAATCTCACTTAGAATAATATTCTTTAGTTCCATCTATTTTCCCACAAATAACATAATTTTTATTTTTCTTTATGGCCGAGTAAAATTCCTCTGTGTGTATAGACCACAGTGTCATAATCCATTCATTTGTTGATGGACACCTAGGCTGGTTCCATAGTTTGGCTATTGTGAATTGTGCCACTATAAACATGGACATGCATGCATCACTCTAATATTCTGACTTCAGTTGCTTTGCAAAGATAGCCAGGAGTGGTTTAAATGGGTCATATGATGATTTGATACCCAGTCTTCTGAGGAACCTTTGAACTGATCTCTCCATAATGGCTGTACTCTTTTGCAATCCCACTACAGTGTGTAAAGGTTCTCAGTTCCCCACATCTTCGTCAGCATTTATTATTGTTTGTATTCTCGATGATTGCCACATCAGTGGATTTTCTTATATCAAATAGCTGTGCCCACTTATTTTATGGGAGACCCTGAGTGATAACACACTTCCTTTGCCCTTCTTCAGAAATCCACTTTCTCCCATGAGACTCCTTCAAACGTCAGCCTCTGACAGCTGAACTGAGCTTAAGACAGCTGTCCCATCCAAGTCTGTGCCCTGTTTTCAGGGTGGTCCACCTCCCGGGGCTGATGGGTGTGGGTGTATCAATGTTTTCATAGTCAGCCCTTACTTGATAAACATTTTGCTTTCCAAAATTATCGATGTCTCTCATATTTGGTTATAATATTTTAAAGTTTTATTTTTTATTTTAATCCATCTGGAATTGATTTTTTTTGTTGTTGTATCAGGCAAAGATCAATTTCTTTTTGTCTCCTACATGGATAATCTATTGTTCTAGTCCTATTTGCTGCCTCATTGAAAGACAGTGACACCCCCATTAGGTATCAAGTGCCCACGCATGTGAATTTGTTTTGATGTTTTGTTCTGTTCTTCTATTGACCTGTTATGTCTATCTTCATTCTAGTATCATGCTGCCTTAATTACGATAGCATTGTAATGAGCCTTGATATATGGTAGGGAAACAGGCTCCTCTTTTTCCTCATTCAGTCATTTCTTGACTATTCTAAATCTTTGCACTTCCAAATGAAATTTAGAATAAGCTTGTCAAGTTCCATTAAAAATCCTATTGGGATTTGACAGGAATTAATTTGGGTCTTGAAATACAGGGGGAAAGAATCGACAACTTTACAATGTTGTCTTCCTACTTATTGACATAATATATCTCCTCAAATTATTTAGGTCTTTTGTAATGTCTTTTAATCAGCTTTACAATTTTCTCCTTAAAGACCTTACAAATTTATTAGATTTATTATTACATTATTTATACTTTTTGAGCTACTCTAAGCTTTTGTATTTATTATCATAGCCTTTTAGTTTGTTACTGGTGATTAGAAATAAAACTGACTATTGATTTCATATTTACTCACCTGACTGAACATACTAATTAATTTTTATAATACATCTATAGATTCTTTTGGGATTTTAAAAGTAGACATGAATATAATCTGTGATCATAGTTTTTCTTTTCCATTCCTATATCTTTTATTTGTATTTCTTATTTTCTTGTGTGAGATAAAAATTCCAGTACAATGTTTAATAGAAATGAAAAGAGCATGCACTCTTGTTTAATTCCAGATTTTAAAGGGGATGCTTTGAATATTTTTCTACTATGTATTTTCACACAAGTATTGTTTTGTACACATTTTAGCACATTAAGAAATTCTCTTCTATTTATAAAATAATAAGGTAATGAATACTGAATTTTATTGAAAAATTTTTCAATTGCTCTTTAAATAATTATTTGGTTTTCTTCTCTCACTGGTCAAAGCAGCCAATTATTTTAATAGATTTGTCAGATGTCAGACCAATTTAGAATTCCTAGAATAAGTTCAACGTGATAAATTATCATTTAATTAACATTGTTGTTAAAATTTAATAATTTGGTTTCTCAAATGCAATGTTTGAAGCCACCCTGCAGAAATACCTTGGATTCTCACTGAAGTATGATTCATAGGTAAAGGCTGATGTTGGCATGTTTTAGACATCAATCAATCAGAAGTGAATTATGATGAAGGATTTGACTTTAGTTTTTGGTGTTTGACTTACGATAGCATTTAAGTCTTACCACTTTTTTTTCCCTCTTCTGCTCCATATCTTGTCAAGCTAATAAAAAAAAAAGGCTTCTTATTTCTTTGGAGCAGGTAGGAGATTCATACCACACAAGCTCTGGCCTGTGTATGGGAACTTATCCCAGTGCCACCTGTTAACCACTGTAAAACTCCTAATCTTCCTAGTTCTCTCAGTCCATTTTTGGACCAGCTCGGGAAGCCTGCTTTGCCCTCCCCCTCCATCCCTCTTATGTGCATAGTCAACCTTCTCATACCCAGAGGATGTCGGATATCTGAAACAAATTTTGGGTGGGGTTCATCCTGCATCTATGGTTTGGCCACAAAACAGTATATTGATGAGTGAGACTCAATTGTGATTTCATTTTTGTTGTTTTTTCCTAGATTGATTATCAAGGTTATACTAGATTCATTGAATGAATGACTTAAAAAATACAGTCTTTCTCAGGAAGAGCTTTTGTAATATTAGACTTACTGTTCCTTAATTTTTGGAAGAACTCCCTGGTAAAAGCTAGGGAGGAATATTTTATGGGCATTTTTAAAACTCTGGATTAAATTATTTTAATGATTTCAAGATGATTCAGGTTACAAAATTTTTTTTTAAATTTAAGACATTGAGAAAAAGCCCAGTTTTCCTGGGTTATAATATGGAATGGAGATGGTACTAGAGATTATAGGAAATAGGTCTCAGGTGAATGGCAGACTCCAAAATGTGGAAGGCATTGTAAAGAGTTTCTGAGCTGGGTGTGGTGGCACATGCTTGTAATCCCAGTACTTGGGAGGCTAAGACAGGAGGATTGCAGGTTCAAAGCCAGCCTCAGTTACTTAGTGAGGCCTCTGCAACTTAGTGAGACCCTGTTTCAAAATAAAGAATAAAATATAGGGCTGGGGTGTAGCTCAAAGGTAGAATGTCCCTGGGTTCAGTCCCTAGTACCACAAAAAAAAAGAGTTTCTGAAGGAGTGAAAATTTTAAAGAATTAATTCACACACCATAATATTCACCCTTTTGAAATGTACAATTCAATGATTTTTTTAGTATATTTACAAAGTTGCATGAAAATCACTACTACCTAATTTTATTTTTAAATTTAAAAATATTTTAATTCCCTCTAAGTTAAGTGAGGTATAACTGATAAATAAAAATTATACATATTTATGGTATATAATATGATATTTTGTTCATATATATGCATACATATGTACAGTGTAAAATAATTATCATGATAATTCCCATATCCATCATTTCACATGGTTATCTTTCTTGTGCATATGTTGAACATTTAAGATCTACTCTCTGAGCATATTTCAGCTATACAATACACTATTATTAACTATCATTTTCATTGCTACAAAAAGAAGCCTGATATCAAGTAGTAATCACTCCCCCCCCCTTACTGTTCTCTTATTGCCCCTGACAACAACTAGTCTACTCTCTCTTTCTGTGGATTATGCCTAGTCTGGACATACTGTAAACAGGGACTCATGAACTATGTGATCTTTTGTGACTATCTTCATTCACTTAGTGTGATACTTCCAAGGTTCATCCATGTTGTATAGTATGTATCAGTACTTTATTTTTATGGATGAATAATAGTTCATTGAATGGGTATAGCACATTCAATTTATCCATTTTGCAGTTGATGGGCATTTGAGTTCTTGCTGACTTTTTGGTATTATAAGTAATACTACTATTAACATTCATGTTAGAGTTTTTATGTATACATATATTTCTTAACATTGTATCAAGGAGTGGAATTGCTGGTTTATGTGGTGATTCTGTTTAACTTTTTGAGGAATTGCCAAACTGATTCCAATGTGGTTATGTCATTGTTATAGTTTGGGTTGAAAATGTCCCCCAAAGGCTCATGTGTTGAAAACATGTCCCCATACCGTGTGCATGTATATCACTGTCAACATGATTTACATTATGATGTGAGACTATAATGCACCAATGAAAGTATATAAAAAACAAAAAACAAACAAAAAAGCATGTCCCCAGTGCAGCAAGGTTCAGAAGAGGTGGGTCATTGAGGGGTGTGGTGTTGGTGACTCTATATGTCTGGGGTGCGCGCTCTCTCTCTCTCTCTCTCTCTCTCTGCTTTCAGCCACCATGAAGTGAGAACATTGTCCCTCTGTCACATGCCCTGCCGCAGCAGCTGCCATGGCTTATGCCTCAGAGCCGCTCTATGGACAGAATCCTCTGAAACTGTGACCCCCAGTTGTCCTTCTCTAAGTTGTCCTTGCGGGATATTTTGGTCACAGCAATGAGAAAACTGACTAACACAATCATCTTTCATTCTCATCAGCAATATATGCCAGCTCCAATTTCTCCATATACTGGCCAAGACTTGTAATTGTCCCTCTTCATTATCATAGCTATCTTAGTGGTTGTAAAGTGGTATATCATTTTGGTTTGGGTTTGTATTTGTCTTAAGACCAGAGAGTTTGAGCATCTTTTCACATTTCTATATAAATCTGAGAGTCCGGTCATCAATTTCTGCAAAAAAGACAGCTGAGATCTTGATAGGGATTAAATCAGATCTGCTGGATCATAGACAGTTGTTCACAGTTTTGCTTAATTATCTTTGGAACATCCATGGGATCAGTAACGAAGGCCTCACTGTTGGGGTCTTCTCTATTTCTTGGTTAGCTGGGCTCGAGTTTCTCAGTTTTATTGAACTTAAAACAAATATCCTTTCTTCCCCTTTATTTCTCTCTTCTCTTTCTTCAACTCCCACTTTGCCTATGTGAGTATATTTGATGGTATTCATTGGGTCTCTGAGGCTATGCCCATTCTCCCTCAGTTTTTTATGTTTTATTTCTGAGAATACATAATCACAACCAACACATCTTAAAAATCACTTATTTATTCTTCTGCCAAACTGAAAATTTTTCTTGGCCTCCTCTAGTGAATTTTTTTAATTTTTCATTTCAATTATTGTAATTTTAAACTATCTCTTTATTGATATTCTTTATTTGATGATATGTTGTTTTCACTCTTTCTTTTAGTACTTTAGACATGATGTTTTGGTTCTTCAAATATATTTAACATATCTGATTTAAAGGCTTTGTCCAGTAAATTCAGTGTCTGGGTTTCCGAAAGTTTCTAATAACTTCTTTCTCCCCTATGTATGGGTCAGAGTTTCTTGTTTCTTTCAATATATTGTGATGTTTTATTGAAAACTAGACACTTAAGTACTGTGGAAACTTTTTTATTATAGTTAAACAACTTGTTAACATTAACATTCCCGTCTGTTATGTCATATTATACAGATGTAAGCACAAAATTACTACAATACAATATATATTCTCTGCACAATATAAAATATTTGGTGGCCTCCAAAACTTTAAAATTTAGTAGCTTATCAGAAATTAAAACTGAACTTTATCCAAAATAAACATCTGTTAAAATTAGACTTCAAGAAATATCAATGTAGTACCATTTGTGATATTATAAGAGGATACATTTCAGCATTCTAACTATAGCAGGTATGGGAAACACCAGATTTAAAGTTTGCAATACCTTTGTGTGTGTGTGTGTGTGTGTGTGTGTGGTACTGGGGGTTAAACTCTGAGGTATTCTGGTGCTTCTGAGCTACACCCTCAGCCCTATTTTAATTTTTTTTTTTTTTGGCGGTACTAGGGATTGAACCCAGGGGCGTTCTACCTCTGCGCTACACCCCCAGCCCTATTTTTTATACTTTATTTTGAAACTGGGTCTCACGAAGTTGCGGAGGGCCTCACTAAGGAGAGAGAGAGAGAGAGAGAGAGAGAGAGAGAGAGAGCTGAGCTGGCCGCGAACCCAGATCCTCTGGTCTCCGCCTCCCAAAGTACTGGGATTACAAGCGTGCGCCACCACGCCTGGCACCTATTTTAATTTTTATTTTGAAAGAGGGTCTTGCTAAATCATGGAGGGCCTCACTAAGTTGCTGAGGCTGTCCTCGAACCTGTGATCCTCCTGTCTCAGTCTCCCAAGAATTGAGATTATAGGTGTGCCCCACAATACCATAAAAATTTAAAGTTTTTAAGCATAACTCATATAACCTAAATTGTCAGCAGAACGATCCAGTTACTTTTAATTAATCAATGCACCCAATGTTAATATGCATATTATGTGTAAAACTCTTTTAGAATAGGAAGCAAATTCACTGACCATGTTTAAACATCTCTTCTCACAAGATGATCTACTATGTAGATTAATTATGCAGTATTGTCCGTGATGTCCATTAAACCAGTGAAGCTCAATCTGCTTGTGTACCCACGACAGAAAGCAGCAGTGAAGCACTGAGGGAAGTGTAGCAGAAATCCTCTATGAGCTGACCTTAGGAGGGAGCCCGCACTGCCTGTGGCTAGCCGTGCTCTAGCAGGAGTGTAGAAGGAGGATCGGACCTGTAAAAGAGCTGATTCTACATAGCAGAGAGCCACAGTATGAGGGCAGAAAGTTTAAGGGCAAATATTGTAATAAAAGTAAAGAAAAACGACTGCATTTCTAATTAGTGAGGTACTGCTTGGCAAATGGGTTTGGCATGTGTGTGTGTGTGTGTGTGTGTGTGTGTGTGTGTGTGTGTGTGTTTGTGTTACTGGGGATTGAACTCAGGGGAGTTCTACCATTAAGCTGCACCCCCAGTCATTTTAAGTATGTATGTATGTATGTATGTTGTATTATTTATTTATTTATTTATCTATTTATTTATTTATTCTTATTGTGGTACTGGGAATTGAACCCAGGGGTGTTCTACCTCTGAGCCACAAACCCCCAGCCCTATTTTTATTTTATATTTTGAAACAGAGTCTAAGTTCCTGAGGCTCTTCTCCAACCTTTCTCAGCACCCAAGTACTGGGATTACGAGAGTGTACCACCACGCTTATTTGTTTTTTAAATTTTGGAACAGGGTCTTGCTAAGTTGCTGAGGATCTCACTAAATGCTGAGGCTGGCCTTGAACCTGTGATCCTCCTGCCTCAGCTTCCCAAGTACTGGGATTACAGCTGTGCATCATCATGCCTGGGGTGGCTTGGTTTTATAATGGGTAAGAGGTGGAGAGAAAAATCACCATTTTAACTTCTCTTAAAATCATGCATGCATTCAGCTATTATGTGTCTAAAACATACATCCTGGGATATAATCACAAGAAACAGTGGCTTTAATTCAGATATATAGCTTAAAATTGTTATGTATAATAGTGAAGCATAAAGATCAAGAATTCTCTGCATATAAGTGGTGCAACCAGAGGAAAGATCCATATAAGACTGAAGAAATTCGTCACAAATCCTCTGGAAAGGTACAGGTAAATGAATCTAACTTTTTGTATTGGTGCATTTTAATCATACATCTTGATGCAGTTCAGGGTGATAGAGGCATACGTGCACACAGCACTCACTGAGCCCTTCCCCAGTTCCCACCCCACTCCCTCTCCCTCCCCTCCTTCCCACAAAGGACACTGTGATTGGCATTGATAAATTTGTGTATGTACCTCATGTCCACTCAAGTGTTTCCCTCATCGAGTCTCCCTCCTCCCTCCCGCCTCCCTCAGGTAGGCCCCCTCCCTCACTCCACTAAGGTTTCTCCTTCTTTGACTGGAGTCCCTTCTGTGTCCCAATTTCTCCCCAGCTTCCATATATGAGGTAAAACATGCGACTTTTCACTTTTTGTGACTGACTAATCTCACTTAGCATAATAATCTCCAGTTCCGTCCATTTCCCTGCAAATGACATCATTTTGTTCTTCTTTATGGCTGAATAGAATTCCATTGCGTGTATATCCCATAATTTTGTAATCCATTCATCTGTTGATGGACACCTAGGATGATTCCATAGTTTGGCAATTACCAATTGTGCCGCTATAAACATAGATATGCATGCATTACTATGGTAGTCTGGTTTCAATTCTTTCGAGTAGATACCCAGGAGTGGTATAGCTGGGTCATATGGTAGATTCATCTGACTTAAGTAGAATTCACTTACAAAGTGGCATTAGAAGTATCTGCACATTTAATACAGTATGAAATGCACTCTTGGCATGGCATTATTACTAGATCATACTGTTAACTGCACAACTCATTGTAGATCTGATTTTTCATCTAGGTTATTTCAGGCTCTTAACTCTCTGAAAGCCACAGTTTTCTTGCAGCATCCAATTAACAGTACTTGTAGCAACAGTTAGTGTTTCCCCCTCTTGCATTATTTGCAAAAATAATTCAGTAAGCAAAGCTGTGTATGTTTTAAAGCACTGCCAAAGGAAGACCTTAAATTGCATTTATGCATGACACACTCTTCTCTTGGGAGGAATGTGTTTGCAGTGTTATCTGCTAATACATTCAACATGAATAATATGGAATATATATATGAAGCAAAAACACTTTTTCCCTCATGACAAAGGTCTTACATTTAAACTAAAGAATTTAAGACATACTTGGTTCAATTGTGGCATTTAAGCTGTGTAGGATAATTTTATATAGAGAAGAAAATTTTCCACTTTTCTGTGTTGAAGGTTTAGTGATAAAGAGGATGAAATCTAACTCACTTTCAGGTAAATTTGCTTTCAGATTTGTCAGAGGGCTTTATACCACCCTAGTCTGCTAGAATCATTAGAAAAATCAGACTAAATGTGATGATTTCTCAATGAACTTTACTAAAAATCAAAGAATATAAGTGTGATGATATTTTATAAGCACATATGATACAAGTATTCACTTGAGATAAAATTTATATCTGAATGTTTTTTAACTGAGTAGATGAAGCATTTCAAGAGAAAAATCAGTTGAAATTATTTAAAAATATACATCATATCCTTTTAACTATATGCAATTTAAAGCAACGAAAAAGTCTTCACCAAAAAATCGCAGTGTTATCCATATGTCAATTATAACAGGCATTCCATTTGTTTTATTTTTAAGGTGAAATGCCTTGGCCACGTGTTTTAAAATCTCTTCTTCTAAAGTCTAACTTGCATAACAATATCAAGTAGCAATAATATAAAGCAACAGATCTGGCTCTTAAAGACCATTTACATGTTGATTATTTGGGAAATAACCAACCAAAAAAAATAAGTAAAATATGTATTTTTTGTTATACAGTTTGAAGTCATTGAAGATGGTGGCAACTCTTGAGTTAAATTTCCTCTCAGCTCTCTAGGTGTGTCATTGCTGTTTGCTTTTTATTGCTATTGTTGCTTTTTATTTAGCAACTCTCTTGACCAAATTCTGTAAAATATATTCTTGGCTGTATATGGTCACTGAAGTCTCTGGTTGGTTAGATTATTGGTCACCTAATGATTGCACAGAAAGTTCTTTAAATATCTTAAGCCAGTAAGTCTCTCAATCTATAAAAAATTATGCATGCATATATTTGAATAAAATAAAATCTGGCTTTTGCCCCCTCTCTAGTCACTTACAAGATACTCTCTTTTTGTCTATAGTTTAGAGACTTTGGATGCAATGTATCTCTGTTTAGTTTTCTTTATTTCCTGTGCTTGCTTTTTGTCGGTCCTTGTGCATCTGGTGGTTTCTATTTTTCATCAACTTTTAGCCATTCAAATATTTTCTGTCAACCCTCCCTTTTAGATTTCTCAATTAAGTGTAGATTAGTTTCCTTGAAATTGTCTCATAGCTTATTATTAATTCTCTTTTCATTTTAAAAAACAATTTATTGGTGCCTTGGTATAATTATATATCAGTGAGATTCAAAGTGATACATTCATAAATGCAAACAACAGTTAGAAAAGGAGATACATTTGAAAAAATAATACACTATGGTTGTTCAGTATACTAGGTATGCCTCTATGTATATGATATATGTCCAGTTATAAGTCATTGCACTGTCAGGAAAGGCCAATCTCATGGTCTTCTACTTGGTATTGATAGTTTATTTAAAATTTTCTAACGAGTAAACTATGTTATCAATCACGGAGTCATTTCTGCCATAACCAGTATTAAGTCTTATCTTGACCAGGTTTCTATGGGATCAGATCTAGGAAGTTAACTCAAGGTCAAATTTATCTAAAGAAGAGGACAAAGCATATCACCCTTTACACAGATGTGTGCAGATAAGAAATATATTAATAATTTTATGAAAATGTGATAAATACCCAACATGAGTTATAAAATTGCTTATGAAAACGTGTAAAATGGTGATTTATTCCAACGAGAATGATGGGAGAAGACACCCTATGGGTTTGAATTTCAGTTAAGCCTTGAAAAGTGACCAGAAAAATTTCCATAGATAGAAAAGAGAGTCTTCAGAAGAAAGTGTACTTCTAGCTGATAAATGAGTTTCCTTTGAAAACTGTGTAGACCCTTAAAATCTAGTTGGGCTTTCCTATGGGGATGGAAAAGTAGGAACAAAGGTTATTAGATGATGTTTTAATGTCTCTAGTCAATGAACTATTACTTTATTTCTGGGCTTATTCTTATGAGCTAAACTCTAGTGCTATACTCCATGAGATGTAAAGAACATCCATAAATAGACTAGTCTTCTTTCTCAGTTTTCTTCCACCATGAACTAATATTAAAGAAGAAATTATGGGGCATTCTTCCAGCAGAATTAGGACCCACTTCTATTATGAATGATTTCTACATTTCCAAGCAACATGGAATTACTTCAGACCTCTTTCTTAGCAAATATGCAATGGAATAGAAGAATTTTTTTTTACTCTTTTTGTTCCAAAAGAAGGGTAAAAGTTTCACAGATTTTTTTCTCCCCCCCTCTTAATGGAAATCTTCAATTACACAAGAGAATATGATGGCTTTTAGAAATCTGAAACCATGAAATTAAATGTAATTACTCCGTTCTTTTTTATTTTTAAAGCCATTTGTGTTGAAATGTTAGAAATTAAATTGAATTACTCTAAATTAAAAGGCATGCTTTTGGCATTTTGCAAGATGGACAAAATTCGTGTAGGAAATAAATGCTAGTCATGTGTACAGGATGGAGCAGGAGAGTCTCAGTCTTCACTGTCAACATCTGCTTCCACTGTGATTGCCTTTGCATTTTAAGTCACTATCTCACAGTTTTAGACAGCTGTAGAATGCACTGTTGATACTAAACAGGCCACCTACTGATATTTAGTGACTGGAACGCAATTATTTAGACATAACTGCAGACTAACACACTTTTCTACTTTGATGTGGACCAATTTAGTGAAGATAAAATTGAATAGATTTTCAAAACTAAAGAAATTCTCATATATTTTTGGAAATAGCAATTTTTAACTCAGTATTTATAAACATGAATAATACAAGAAGGACATGCTAGAGAGATGTACTATGAAGGGGGTGCTTTTAAAATTGAATCCAATTCTTATGTCTTGCAAGAAAAACAAACTGTGTCAGGCTGCTCTAATAAAAGCTTTAATTGCCTTGCTTAATCAACAATCTATTTCTCATTATTAAAGATAAAGGAGACATTCTCCTCTGGAAGCTCTTTCGCAGAAGAGTCATTGTGAATGCCAAAGTAATTGCAATATTACAGAAGAAAAATGTGTGTGTAGTAGTTGAACACACAACTGAGGAAGGGCCCAACCTTACTTTAGTTAATTGGTGTGTAAAACCCACAAAAATATCAGTAACATTTTAAAACATTTTAAAACATTTTAAAACCATTTCATTTATGTGAAAGTCTGTGTGTTTATAATTTACATATCGGTTTTTTTATTAAAATAGGCATAAATATGTATTTAAATATAAATATATTTATTACATATAAATGTATTTAAATATGAATGAGTATATCAATTAAATATAACTATATATTTAAATATAACCATAGAATATAAATATTTATATATGTGCATGTATATTTACCTATTGATTCCGTTTCTCTGGAGAACTCTAATACATCTTTATAATTAGTTTAAGAATCTTCAGCAGTTTAGAAAAAGTTCTACTCTACCTATGGCTTTGGGTTTCTTCTTAAAAATAGGTGTTTATATTCCACAATAGGTGTTTATATTCTTTCATTATGTTATTCTTGAAATGTGCACATAGTTGGAGTACTGCTAGCACTCTACCTTCAGGATATAGTCATATTATGATTTTGATGTATAATGTCCCCCAAGTCTCAAGTGTTAGACAAGGCAGCCATGTTCAGAGGTGGGACTTGGCTACCAAGAAGGGTCCCTGGGGGGTGTGACCCAGGACAGTGTTTTCCCTGGCCACTGATTCAGCTTGTTTTTGGTCTCTTTTTTCTGCCATCATCATCAGACAACAATCTCTCACCCTCTCTCTCTGCTCCCTGTCACGATGCCCTGAAGCCCATCACTCAGGGAGGGCCAAGGCCTCTGCAATCTCCAGAAGTGTGAGCAAATAAAATTCTTCTTCCTCTCACTTTTGTATGTCAGGTGTTTGGGTCACACCAGTGAGAATGCTGATAAAAACACATGTGAAAGATGATACATATTTGTTGAAAAGTCTATTATAATAGCTGTATAAAATAAGAAGCAGGAAAAACATTGCACATATCTCTTAGAGTGTCAGATGTAGATTTCTTTTTACCTATTATGTGATGTTGTGCATTAGCCCATTTTCTGTTGCCAATAACACAGTACCACAGACAGGTAAGTTATAAAGCAAAGAGGCTTATTTAGTCCACAGTTTTGGAAGTTCAGGGGCATGACACTGATATTCATTCTGCTCAGGTGAAGGCCTCATGGTGGGAGGCATCAGGGTGTGAGTGGGAAAAGTCATATTGCAAGTCAGGAAGCCAGAGCACAAGGAGGGACCCATAATGACCTCCTAACAGGCTCCACCTCCTAAAGGTCCTACCATCTCTTAACATCACTGCCCTGGGGAACAACTTCCAAAACATAAACCTTTGGGGGTCACACTTAAACCACATCCAAACCATAGCACTTTGGCTAAATCAATCAGTGAACTATACTTGATCTTAGCCAAAAGGCCAAGGAGCAACGTAATAAGTGAATTTATCCAATTATTTCATCACTAAGAGTCTACAAGGCCCAGAATAATTTGCCTCATGGACATGATAGTCTAATATTTACCTAACAAAACAAATAAGAAAAAGAAATTGTCCAAATGACAAAAACCACATAAATACATTAAACAACCCCATGACTAGGACTGTATTTGTACTCCAAATGACTCTGGATTCCAGATGCATTGAAGGAAGCGTATATAGTGATGTGAGAGTTGCATAACCGGGGAACTTGTGTTTTTTGAAGAGGCAGGACAAACTTTTCTGAGGAAATATTGAAGAAGTATAGGGATTTACAAGTTCTGTAAGGATAAGGGATGGGAACTTTCTATATAGAGTGACAGATACATGCAAAACCACTGGTAGAAGGTGAAATGGCACATAGGCACAGGGAAGGCAACATGACACAAAGTTTAACTTACCTGGTAAGGAAAAAGGGAAAGAAAATTATATGAGATGACTTTGGGGAGGCAGGCAGAAACCAGAGCAATGAAGGCGTTATTGGTAGTGTACCCAATTTGCCTTGTTTATATTTACCCTGAAATAATTTTTAATACCCTCCCCCCTCTTCTTAACAGTGCTTTGGGTTTGTTATTTAGTCTTTGAGAACAACAGAGGACATTTTATACTTGTTTTGCATCATGGAGTATCATGTTTATATTTGTATTTTATAAGGAGAGGCTCAATAATTTGGGAGAAACTAGTTGATTGCTAATTGGCAAAGGAGATGACATCATTCCAAGAGAACAGATGACAGCTTGGACAGGGAAAGATGCTGTTAGCATAAATAATAAGATGAATCAAAGATATTTTCAGAAAGTAAAATTATTAGTTCATGGGGATGGATTGCATAGGTTGGAGGAGACGGAGGTGTTGAGAATGGCTCCTGAGTTTCTGGAGAAGTACCACTTTCTAAGATAAAATATCAAGCGAGAGAACCAAGTCTGGAGGGAAAAACACAAGTTTGTTTAAGATGATCTGAGTTTGAAGCATTCAAAGAAGAGATATGAAATCTGATATATGTGTATAAAATTTGGCTATCAGGGCTAGAGAAGTGATTCGGTTGCCAGTGGCATGGAGCCTAGAATTTGAATGTGATTACCTAGAACAGTGTTCCTCAACCTCAGCACTATAGACATTTGGGGTTGGATAATTCTTTTTGTGGGGGTTTGCTCAATGCACTGGACATAATGCAGGATTCAAGGATCTATCCCCTATATGCCAGTAACACACCCTTCCCAGCTGTGATAACCAAATATGTCTGAGGATATCACCAAATGTCCCTGGGATCAGAGGATGACTAGACTTCCTCTTGTTGAAAGCCTGGCTAGGAATTAGAGTATAAAGTAAAATGAGGATCTAGGATTGAGTCTTGAGGTCTCTTACATTCAGTGGCTAAGTAGAAGAAATGGGAGAAAAGGTCAGAAAAGTAGGAAGCAAACAGAGGAATGTAGTGCATCAGTCAGCTATTACCAGGATAAAGCCATGTAACATTCAGTTTGGGGCTAAGTTATATGTACTACCCCCTCTCCAAATTTATAAGTTGAATCTCTAACCCCCAGTACCTCAGAATATGACTGTACTTAGATTCTATAAAGAGGTAGTCCAGTTAAAATTAGACTATCAACTGGTATCCTCATAAGAAAAGAAAATTTAGACATATAGAGAGATTCTAGTGACCCATGTGCACAGGCCATGGGATGACAGAGGAAAGAAAGTTTTTCCTGTAAGCAAACATGAGATGGAGAGCAGGACCAAGACAGACATTAAGACCCCTGAATGATGCACTGTGAACTAGTAGTTTGTAATAACTGTAGCTAGGAAGAATCTCGGTCAGCATTCTCACTGCTGCAATCCAAAATAACTGGCCACAAAATTTAGAGGAAGGAAGATTTATTTGCTCACAGTTCTGGAGATTTCAGAGATTCAGTCGATGTGAGGCCAGGTCTGCAGAACTCAGAGCATGGTGGCAGAAAGTAGAGAGAGGGAGAGAGCAAGGGCTCTGCTCTCATATCATTGAGGCCAGAAGTGAGCGAGAGAGAGAGAGAGAGAGAGAGAGGGAGAGAGAGAAAAGGAGGAAGGACCTTATATAATCCCCATGGCCACATCCCCAGGGACCCCTCCTTAACAACCAATCGCTGCTTCCAACATTGCTACCTTGTTTCTGTGAGGGCTAGGGGGGCATTGTAAATCCAAACCATTATAGAGGGAAAGTAAGTGATCAAATTACACATTACCCTTCATATACTCACAGCTTAAAATATATTGGCACCAACAGGAGCCTTATAAGTATTTGTCAAATGAATTAAGACATGAATGAATGAATGAGTCTCAGAGGATCACGATTTTTCACAGGAGTGTGATCAGTGGCGTGGAGCAGCAATTGGAAGGAGGATAACCATCCCTGTAACTGATAACTGAAGTAACATGGTACCCAGAATAAACACCCATCACTTTTGAGAGCTATGGAAGAAACCACATGATCAGGAGAGAGTAGAGTCTCAGTTAAGCAAGAAAGTGGAGCATTAGAGACAAGGTTGAGCATCTAGTTGGCATCTTAGAGGACAGAGTGAAAGGCTCAGAGCTGGCAGGAAGGTGGGTACCCAGGTATAAGACTGTGCAGCATATCTATGCATGATGTAATCAAGAATCAATTTTTCTGGGGGGAAGATAGTGCCTGGGCTTTTACCTTTGAGTTAGACTAATGAAAATAGGGATGACTGCCTTGATAAATTTAATCTCATTTTCTAAAGGCATTCTGGTTATCTCTTCATTGTTCCTAATCCTAAACTTTTATTCACCCAAATTGAGAGCAAGAAAACATGGTTATGACTAAGTAGAATAGAATGATTGAGTATTTTTGATAATGTCCTTTTTCTTAATGCAAATGATGCCTCTTAAGTGAAATCAAATACATTTTCTCTGATTCATGATGACATGAAATTCCATAGTGCCATGTTCATTTTAATTAAAGAAATTCTTTCTCATACTCATGGATAGAGCTGCACAAAGTTTCCTTATTTGTATATTAAACATACCACTCTTCTTTCTTAGTAGTTGTACATTAAATAACTATTGAATCATTCTGAGCCCCAGCTTTCTTGAATAGGGTTTTAGAATAGGGTCTATTGCACTGAACTGATAAAATTTGTGGGAGGAATATAATGTAATTGTAGACACAAAGTACATAGTGCAGGACTTGAAATATCATTAAAGTCCTCTTACCCTTAGGCAAGTTTGATATTTTGCAACTATATCTGAGTCCCCTCAAAGCCTCTTTCTTCTGTTTCTCTTTTGGGAAATGATAGGGAGATGGGGATTAAGTATTCTTATGATTATGGAGTTTATCCTTAAATTCAGTTGTATGGAATAAGCAGAGAAATGAGAGAAAAGTAACACAATGGAACTCATCAATTTTTGCAATACTCTCTCTTCTTCAGGGATTAATGAATGACTTTCTCCACCGAGTTAATGACTCTTTGAAGAAACTCACATTTTCAAGGAGAATAGTATAAGAAGCCCACTGTTCTCTTCTGTAATACACAAAGAATGTGGTTATTTAATAGGAAGCTGTAATGACTTCCTTTGTGGTCTTAATGAAAGGACATATTTTATATCTGTAGGTATTCTTATTTTCTTCCCTATGGCACTTTAAGAGTTGCTAAGTGAAATTTGACATTTGAAGAATTTTAAAGGGAAAAAAGAGTCCTATGTCAATGCACATTGCTTCATATACTATACTGGGCCTATGTGCTTTATGAAGATAATAAGCTTTCATTGGCTTCCAGTTACCAAAGAGAACATCATGTAGTAATTTGCTCCTACTGTTACCTAAGATACATTTGGATTATGGAGTAATTGTCTGCTACTTTTAGGAAAAAATTATATTATAGTTAATTTCATTAAAGTAAGTGGTAGTTATAGACTGTCCTCTCTCCTTGCAGCTAATGCAGTAGCAGGAGGTACTAAATTTAATTCAGGTTCTTACAGGATACACAATATTCACAGCACTAATGGCTGTGGTTATTCTGCAACTCTGCATTTCACCTATGTTAAGTACCATAAAAGCATAATTTTCCATTTACTGGATGAGGCCAATGACACCTTTTCTTAGAGCCTTGGAACACTTAGCAAATGCAGAAATTTTCAAGGAGGTTGTAAAGGTACTGAAGCTATAATGATGATAAAGTTGCAATGGGTCCTCAAAGTGTTGCCTAAAACTCCTGTTCTTTTGAACCAAAGTCAAATAGGTTTTAATCTTCATCAGCTCTAGCAAGCAGCTCTAATAACAATCACCAATGAATAGGATATTGCTAAGCCCAAGGGTGTATTCTTGGTCGTTACCTTGATTTATTTGACTATATCCTCTTTCTGGCAATGTTTTCTATTTGGTGTCTGGGCATCAGGTCACTAAATATTGTTTTTTCCCTCTGTGTCACTGGTTTTTCATCCTTCTCTTTTGCTGGGCCTTTTCCTCACCTACCTCTTTCATTTCCGTATATTTTTAATGTTGGATTACCTAAGGGCTCAATCTTTGGGCCTATTTTCTTTATAGTCAAAACCAAGTAATCTCATCTAATCCTTTTAGCTTTTTTTATACTTTTATTGGTGATTATAGTCTTACATCATAATGTAGTTCATAGTGACAGTGACATACATACACACAGCACTTGGTGACCTTTCCCCCAGCTCCCTCCCCACTCCCCCATCCCCATATAGGATAATGGATTGACATTGGTATTCTCACATATGTACATAATATCAAAGGAAGTGATTTCTTCATTTATTCTACCCTCCCCTCCCCCTTCTCCAGACCACCTCCCTGGCTCCACTGGAGTTTTTCTTCCATTATCTGAAGTCCCTCTGGTATCCCAGTGACTCCCTAGCTTCCACATAAGAGAGAAAATATATGACCTTTCACTTTCTGTGACTGACTAATCTCACTTAACATAATGTTCTCCAGGTCCATACATTTTCTTGCAAATGACATCATTTTGTACTTTATTGCTGAGTAGAATTCCATTGTTTGTATATCCCATAATTTTGTAGTCCATTCATCTGTTAGTGGACACCTAGGTTGGTTGCATAATTTGACTATTGTGAATTCTGCTACTATAAAAATGTATATGCATACATTACTGTAATATTCTGATTTCAGTCTTTTTGGAAAGATACCCAGGAGTGGCATAGCTAGATCATATGGTGGATCCAGTCCCAATTTTGTGAGGAATCTCCACACTGATCTCTATAGGGGCTGTACTAACTTGCAATTCCAACAGTAGTGTAGAAGAGTTCCTATTTCCCCACATCCTCGCCAGAATTTATTGCTGTTTGACTTCTTGATGATTGCCATTCTGATTGGGGTTAGATGGAATCTCACTGTAGTTTTGATTTGCATCTCCCTGATTGCTAATCATGAACATTTTTTCATGTATTTATTGTCCATTTGTATTTCTTCCTTAGTGAAGCATCTATTTAGTTCAAGTGCCCACCCATTTCTTCATTGGGTTATTTGTATTTTTAGTGTTAAGTCTTTTAAGTTCTTTCTATATTCTAGATAATAGTTCTCTATCAGAGGGATATCTGGCAAAGATCTCCCATTCTGTAGGCTCTGTCGTTAGATTCTTGATGGTTTCCTTTGATGAGCAGAAACTTTTTAGTTTAATGCCATTCTGTTTATTAATCCTTGTTTTAACTTCCTGAGCTTTGGGGGTCTTATTGAGGAAATTTCTACCTGTGTCTAAATGTTGGAGTGTTGGTCTTATGCCTTCTTCTAATAATATCAAAGTCTCTGGTCTAATTCCCAGGTCTTTGATCCATCTAAAGTTGACTCTTTTGCAGGGTGAGAGGTAGGAATTTAATTTCACTTTTCTACAAATGGATTACCAGTTTTCCTAGCACTATTTGTTGAAAGGGCTGTCTTTTCTCTAATGTATGTTTTTGGCACCTTTGTTGAAAATCAATTGGCTATAAATGTGTGGATTTGTTTCTGCACCTTCTATTCTGTGCCATTGGTCTATGTGTCTGTTTTTGTGCCAATATCATGCTGTTTTTTATTACTATAGCTCTGTAGTATAATTTGAAGTCAGGAATTGTGATGCCTCCTGCATGGTTCTTATTGCTGAGAATTGCTTTGGCTATTCTGGGTCTTTCAGGGTTTGGAGCATATCATACCAGTCCCTTCTGGCTTTCATGTCTTAGGTTGAGGAGACCAGAATGCTTCTTATTGCTTTGCCCATGAATATCACCCATTATTTTGTTCTCAATGCACTTAAGATAATTTTCTTGGCCTCTGGGTTAATCATTTTGATTATTATGAGGCATGGAAAAATTCTTCTTTGGTCTTGTCTTGTTGGTGTTCTGAACGTCCAACTCTTTCTCCGTTTTGGAAATTATCTGCTATTATTTCTCTGAAGAGGTTTCTAATGTCCTTGGTTTGTGGTTTTAGACCTTCTTCAATGCCTATTATCCGTAAGTGAGGTCGTTTCATATTATTCTGTATATCTTGGATGTTCTGGTCATGTTGTAATGTCTTCTCTATATTGTTGACAGTATGGTCAGTTTTGAATGAGCTGTCTTCCACGAATGAGACTGCCAGAAGTGGTTTATATTAAGGTCTTTAATTCATTTGTTGTTTCATTCATTTCATTCAAAGCCTCTTTTTGATTCTTACTTAGGGCCTTAATTTCTCTATTCATATGTTATTTCATCTTGCATACTTTCTCTGATTTCATCTCTGATACATTTGATCATATTGAAAATCACGTTTCTGAATTGTCCCGGCATTTTCTGCAGCTTGATATTGGAGATCTCCTTTGTTGTTGAGTTGTGGGAGTTTATTGTTACCTCCTTGGTCTTCATTCTCATGTTTTCAGAATTCTCGGGTTTGTATTTCTGTTGTCTTGGCATCTTCCTCTTTGTGTGAGAATCTTCTATCTATTGTTGTCCCTTTATACTAAGGCCTATGCTTGGGGTATAGATTTGCCTCAACAAATCTGTCTCATATATTTAGACTTTTGATTTTTTCTCACAGAACCAATTTAAAATGATATAGTTCTTATTCAGTGCAGGCAAATAGGAGTCTCTGATTGTCTGCACGCCAATACTTAGTTTGTACTCTCTAGGCCCAAACTCAGCAGAGTAATAGACTATGATGTTTAGAGCCTGTGGCTTGCTGGTTGTGATTTAATGCCCCACAGACACCACTACTGCTCTGCTGGTTGTAAACCCATGAAACACTGCAGAGAGCTGACCTGTGGCCTCTATGGACACTAGACCTAAGCTTAGCAGGGCCAGAGATTACTATGTTCTGAGGTTTAGGCCAAGCTGACTGATCTTTGATAGCCTAGGGACACCACTGCTGATCTGCTGATTGCAATCATATGGATTTTTGTCACTTACTGGCATGCTTGGTTGCCAGGCACAAACTCTACTGTTGGAGAGAGTGTTGTGTTCCCAGCCTGTAGCTGCAACTCGTGAACCACTGCTGGCCTCTGACCTCCTGCTTTCAGGGCCCAAACTCTGGAAGGGAGAGATTGTACCACTTTGAGCCAGGGGTTTGGGTGGTTCAGTTGTTTTGCCCCAGGGACACTGCTGCTGCTTTGGGCAGCTGCAATCATGTGAGATCTTCTTGGCCTCCAGCCTTGGTGACTGTGGTTCCCAACCACTGCCAGCCATGAATTATAGCCTTTGGAGCCTGCAGCTGGTTGGGCTGCATTATTTCACTTCACAGACACCACTTCTGGTGGTCCTTTGGTGATTTCTGGAGACCCTACAGAGGCACTGCAAACTGCAGACCCTCTCCCCCTCCCACCTGAGTGTTCCTAGGGACTATCTGTTGATTCATGTTACTGACATGTCTGACTGTATCCCCTTCCCCACCTCCACAGGGCTGATTTGCCAACTCACAGATCCCACTGGTCTGTTCATTGCCAAGCGAGTCCCTGTAGCTGCACAGGCTTCCTCATGCACGGTTTGTCTACTCACCATCTTGACAAGTGCTGTTTGGGTCCCTACAGGAAGGGACCAGTTCAGCCGTAGCCACGGGAGTTCACTGGGCAATTTGGCTGGTTGGTCTGTAGATTCACAGTGGTCTTGACGAGGCAGGTTGTAGCTCCTGGGGTCCCTGCAGAAAAGTCCTGTCATTTCTCAGTCTGAGTTCAGTTGTGGCTGTAGGGGTTCACTGGGCAATTTGGCTGAGCAGTCTGGGGAGTCGCCTTCTTGTGGTATTTGAGTGTGGAGAAAAGAATGAGATTGCTTTTGATGATGGCTTTCTGCAAAGCCATCTGGCTCGACAAGATTCTTCTTCTTTGCTGGAGTTGGTCTCTGAGAGGTTCTGGGTCTTGGCAGCAGCTAGCCCTGGCACAGGCTCACCAAGATGGCTCTGCCTCCATTCTCCACTCACCAGATGAGATATGTGGAGCTCCTTTCATTCTTCTGCTCTCTGTACTGCTTCCAGTTCCACCATATTTCAACTATCTTTCCTCTGTTGAGTTCTGACTGCTTTTTTTCTCTTGTGGAGAAGCAGTCTTTCCACTCGTTGAGTTCTGAGTCTCAGAGCAACCGAAATGCACTGTCTCCCTCTATTCTGCCATCTGTAGACGATCCCTTTTAGTTTTTAATGTGATTTATATGATGATAGCACCCATCTTATCTATCTAGTCAGATTCTATGAGATCCAGATTATAAATCCAATTGTTTGTGAAAATCTACATCTATATGCCAAATAGTTATCCGAATTTTCTTTTCTTATGGGGATTGAACCCAGGGGCATTCTACCTCTGAGCTACACCCCCAGCCCTATTTTATTTTTTATTTTGAAACAGGGTCTTACTGGATTGCTGGAGGCCTCATCGAGTTGCTGAGGCTGGCCTTGAACCTGCGATCCTTCTCCCAGTCTCCCAAGTACTGAGATTACAGACATGTGCCATCATACCTGGCTAAGTTATCTTAAGTTGAACAGCTTCAAACTGATTTGTTCTGCTCAACTTCACCTCTCCTCCAGGGTCTTCAGGCATGCCAGCATGGACTCTAGCCTACGAATGCATAAGCCACTATTCTGAGTCATCTGGACTCTTCTCTTTTTGTCACCAATTAAGTCCATTGGCAAATCCAGCTGACTCTACTCTGAAATTATATTCAGAATTTTCCCACTTTCACCACGACCACTGCTAGACTCCAGTTCAAGCCACTATCATCTCTCTCCAGGATTTCTCCAAAGCTTCCTAATTAGTCTCTGCTTTGCTCACATTTTGTCATTTCCTTGTCTTTCTCTACAGAAACCAGTGGTCTGATAGTCATATCTGAACTATAAGTTATTTATTTGTTGGGCAGCATCCTGATTTTTAGAACTTATAAATTCATTGTCTACTTTTAAAAGTTTGGAGTTTTTCTTAAACATTAGATTTATGGCTTTTGATAATTCTAAATTTATGTCAAAGCTAGAAGGACTAGAATGGTGTCTGTCCCTTTGTATGATACCTTCCTTCTCAATCCACCATAGTTTCCCTCTTCCCCCACCCTCTTTCATTCATATGAGTGAGTTACTTCACTCATTTAAGCTACTTGTCTTGTCTATCCATGTGATGAACTAATTTAATTCAGTGAAGTGATTAATGGTTTGATCAACTAATTGGTCCACTCAACCAGGATGGATGATTAAATAGGCTGATACAGAAATATTGTCTGACTCATGCTCTTGACAACTTTTTCAATTGAACCTTCTATTGATTATTCTGCCCTTGGGTCTTTAAATAAATTACACTCAACTTCTAGGAAAAAGATGCTGGCAATAAGAGTTGATGTATCAACCGTCTTCTACCAAACAAGAATAAAAATATAGTGCATGACTGTTTTGTGAATTTTTTTGGATATGATATAGATGTGTCAATATGAAGGAAGACACAAGGAGCTAGCCTAGAATTCACCTTCGTAAGAGACTAGAAATTTACTTCATTCTTTAAACCATTATGCATTCTGTAAGTTTTTCTTTTCATGATGAGAATTGGCACATTATAATTTTAAAAATCCCACAAACTATGAAGGGTGAAAAAGAGATTGGACATGGCTGGGTTATCAGCAGAGATGAAGGACTTTTCATGGACACGATTCAAATGGACTAACATATGCAGGAAAGCGATCCCCAAAGATGAAGCAAGTGGTAGTTATCTTACTTATTGGAATGATGCTATTACATCCAGCCTGGACTTAATATGTGTAAAAGGACCTCTTCAAATAGTGTAGAAAGGCTGTGAATATAGATGAGCCAAAACCGTGAAAGAGGCTGCTTGGTCCTCTTTCCTTGTGGGGACGATTCACAGGCCATCCTGCCTGTCTCTGAGGAGTGCTGGGCTTCTCATCTTCATCTATGATTTCTCTGGTGATAGAAACTGAATTCAAAACCGTAACAGACAACAATGGTAAACTTCAGAGGCAGAACACCTGGATCCAGTATTGGCAAGATCCAAGGTTAATGTTAGGAATCAAAGATACAAATTAAGGAAAGATAGAATAAGATAAAGGATAAAGAAAGTTGTTACAAGATCGAAACAGCTGAGTGGATCTGCCAAGTAGTGTTTGGACAAAGAGGAATTGCTGAAGATGGATTTGTTTCCCCACAAAGATGGGCTGTGAATGGGAAATATGTTAGTAATCATTGTATTTTATTGATTTGCTAACAGTTGTTTCTTTTCTTTATTCAAGACAGTCATTGTCATGACGTCATTCATCAGAATATTTAACACCATTTATAAATGGAGTGCTCATCAAATCACGGATCTTGTTAAAATAATTTATATTTTTTTCTCAAAACAAGCACAAAATAAGCCTTTCTAGTATGGAATTAATGAACTTAGTCATTTATGCAGAAAGCATCAAACAACAGCATAAATCACAGTATCACTCTTTATAGCAAATCAGTTAAAAAGTGCATCAATAGTGGAGCAGATAGTAAAACTAGACAGTAGGTAAATGATCAAATGTGATGTTTAGAGTAAGAGGAGAACTGGGCATGGTGGCCTGTAATCTCAGTACTTGGGAGGCTGAGATAGGAGGATCTCAGGTTCAAGGACAGCTTCAGCAAGTAGTGAGACCTCATCAACTTATCAAGACCCTGTTTCAAAATAAAAATAAAATAGGACTGTGGGTGTAGCTCAGAGGTAGAATGCCCCTGGCTTCAATCCAAAGTACCACACACACATATATACACACAAAAATAATAAAATAAAGTAGAAGATAAATTGAATAAATTTCCCTTTCAAATGATATTGTTCAATGTTATGTGATATAAAATGGGAAGTACAATTACTCTCCCATATGCATTAGCAGAAATTTACAGGTGGATGAAACCACAGCTGTGTGTGGATTGTATGGATTTGCTTCTGGCTCATACTGATGAATTTTTTTTTCTGTTTTCAGTGAAACTCTATGTTCCCAAGGGTAAATGATTTGTTTCTTATTTTTACATTATTTTATTTATTATTTTTAGCTCTGTTGCAAGTTGAAAGTTTGTTCTGGTAGCAATAGAGAAAAGAACACTATTTGTGTGCAGAGTAGGAATGGGTGTTACTAAAGAAAGGCAGATGCCGGGGGTGTCCATCCATAGAACTGTTTATTTATAGAGAACTCTTATGAAAATACTATTTCAATCTTGAATCAGCCTTGAAGGAAATAGATGACTTTATTTATTTATTTATTTATTTTATTTTATTTTATTTATTTTTTTTTTTTTTGCAGTACGGGGGATTGAACACAGGGGCGTTCTACCTCCGCGCTACACCCCCGGCCCTATTTTTTTCTACTTTTATTTTGAAACTGGGTCTCACGAAGTTGCGGAGGGCCTCACTAAATAGAGAGGGAGAGAGAGACAGGGAGAGAGAGAGAGAGAGAGAGAGACAGGGAGAGGGAGAGAGAAAGCGCGCACGAAGCTGAGGCTGGCCGCGAACCCGGATCCTCCGGTCTCCGCCTCCCAAAGTACTGGGATTACAAGCGTGCGCCACCACGCCCGGCCTGAAATAGATGACTTTAATAAGTTCCTTTTGCTTCCAATATGGGTGTAATAATATCCCAATTTGAAGAGAAAAAGAGCACACATGAGTTTTTGTTTGTTTTAAATAGACTTTTCTTTTAATTTTTTTACAACAGTTTCAGGTTCGCAGCAAAGTCAAGTAGAAAATGCAGAGTTCTCAAATACCCACAGCCTCCTAATATCAACCTCCTTCACTACAATGGTAATCAATGACCCTACTTTGACATAGTTTACGTAAGGGTTCGCTCTTGGTGTTCTACGTTTTATGGGTTTGGACAAATGTATAGCAACGCAATTTCACTATAATATTATCATACAGAGTAGTTTCACTGCTCTAAAAATCCTGTGATCCACCTATTCATCCCTTCATCCTCTCTAACCCCGAAACGACTGACCTTTTTACTCCATAGTTTTGTCTTTTCCAACATTTCATATGGTTGGGATCAGACAGTAGGTAACCTTCTCAGACTTGCTTCACTCATTTAATAATATGCATTTACGTTTCCTCCATGTCTTTTCATGGTTTGCTGAACCATTTCTTTCAAGTACTAAAAGATATTCTATTGTTTGGAGGCACCATGGTTTATTTATCCATTCTCCCACTGAAGGACATCTTGGTTATTTTCAAGTTTAGGCAATTAGGAATAAAGATGGTACAAGCATCCATGTGCAGGTTTTTATGTGGGCATAAGTTTTCTAAAACATGAGTTTTTTAAAATGAGGAATGAAATTTTCATAACAATGGCAATGCCAATAAAACCATATTAGTTTGCTTTAATGATAGTGTTTAAAAGATGTGTTACAAATGCCAGATTTGTAATGAAGATCGTATTGTGATATCAAGAGCAAAAATGGCCTGAGTGTTGAGAGTTGACACTCTCTTTGGAGAAACAAACCAGTGACATATCGAGCACCTTTACAAATAATATCTAAAAAAGCGTGCTATAGACTACAGTTTAAAAAAGAAAAACCGCTGGGCATGTTGGCTCATGCTGATAATCCCAGTACTTGGGAGGCTGAGACAGAAGGATCACAGATTCAGGGCCAGCCTTAGCAACTTAGGGAGACCCTCAGCAACCTAGCAAGACCCTGTTTTAAAATTAAAATAAAAAAAATAAAATAGGGCTGGGGGTGTAGCTCAGAGATAGAATGCCCCTGGATTCAATCCCCAGTACCACCAAAAGAGAAAAGAAAAAAAAAAAGAAAGAAAAAGAAAAATCTTCTAAAACTGAATGAAACCAAAACACAAACTAGGAAACCAGCTGCCATTATTTCATAAGTTAAGATAGGCAATAGAATGTGCTGTTTTCGTTAACTTAGCATCCGATGGTGATTTTAAAGTAGTATCTTATGAAGATACTGCATAATTTCTAGGCTCATGTTTGGTCCATTGCGGCCATTAATGATAATGTATGTAAATTTGAAATTTCACATTTAGCAGAAATAGACAGTAAGAGAAGAAATTGGAACTGCCTGAACTTGAAATTTATTTTCTAGACTACAAACTATTCAGGATTATATCACATATAATTACTTTGGAAAATTTGCCTAAAGAAACCATTGCTCTGTTACTATTAAACTATCAACAATAGTAGTACCAGTTCATAGCCTTCTTCTTCTCCTCCTCCTCTTCCTTATAATTTTTTGGTCCATTGTAATTATACGTCACATTAAGGTTCAAAGTCATACCAACAAACAGGCACACAGGTCTGGTGTGTTTCTCTTCAGGTCCCACCTGGCTCCCCTCCCCCGCCCTCCCCAGACATAACAGTGATGTTGATCATGACACCTTCATGCCTGGGCACAGCATAATTTGAACTGCTTCTTTCATCAGTTCTTCCTTTTCCCCTCCCTCTCCCTACTCCTTTCTACTATTCTACTGGTCACTCTCCTCAGTTCTTTAAAGTCCCTTTTGTTTCCTATTTTCTCTCTAGCTTCCAGAAGTCAGATTTAAGGGGGTAGATACAGGGCTAAAAGAGGAAGGGAGGCAGAATCCTGGAAATAGTGAAAAAGAAGGCATGAGATAAACTTCACAGCAGAAAGGAGTTCAGAGGCCCCAGAACATTTTCCATGAGTAAGGCTGCCCTGTTCGGAACTCTCTCCTCTTGCAGGTTGGGGTCCCTGCTTTCTGCTAAAGGCACTGAGTTGGGTCTGACCAGCTCAGTGCTCTCTTATTTTTACTTTCGTAACAGAATATTACCTTAATTATCTTTAAACCTTTCTCTCTCTCAGTGCCTGTCACTTAATCATTTGGTTCTGAGTGGCATTCTTCCCTTCCCCCACCAACAGTGTCCACGTGTTCCAAATTAAGACATGGGCAATTTAGTCCTCTTCTCTTCTTTGTGTTTTTTCCCATGGACAATTTTATATACTTTTAGATCTAACTAGTAATTCCAAGTAAATGGCTTTTAAATTCATATTTCTGCCTCATGAATCTCTTTGCTCATAGCCCATCTTCTGCTCTTTCTCCTCAGGAGGTAAGCTTCTCCTCAAAGATAGGTTTCCCTAAAACCGTACACTAAAGTGGCTTTCTCCTATTTTGAACTCCCCAAGCATGTTGTTCCTCTGATATTTTCACTGTCACATATTTGTAACTGGTCATTTATCATGTATCTGTTGGATCCTTATTGCTTGATTTATGCTGCTTAGGGATAGGACTGTATTTTAAAAATGTTTATTTATTGACGTTGCTCAGCCTCATGGTTCCCTGCAGTGCACACATTATCTGCCACAGTGGGTGGTGCATAGCAAGTGTTTGAGAATTCTGGTTAAATGAATGAATGAATGAACCATCTCCAATATTCACGTCCCTGTTTCTGGCATTCCATTGGTCAAATAGAAATGAAATGATAATCGAAAGCCCAATATATTTCTGTCTATTTGCCTACTGTAAGAGGTACTGTTCTTGGAATCTGACATTGAATAAGTTTCTTATTGTTCTTTTTTGAAACCACACATTTTTCATTAAAATGTACTAAAACTAGGCTGATATGCAAAGTAGGATATAAGGCTAAAGGCCATCAAGAAAACAAATTTAGTAAGAAAGTGGAGAAAAGAGGCTTAACATATATTTTAATCATCATTAACTCTTGCAAATAATGAAATCTTTGATATTGAAAGAAAGAAATGTATGTCAGTTTTGGGCTTTTGTAGACATGTATGTCAAAAGCTGATATTTCAGACCGTCTTATTACCTTAGCAACTTGATAAATGTCCTCTACTTAATATTCTAATAAACGTATAATCATTTAATAGAGTCTTCATTCTCTGTTGTATTTTCATTTTCCTTGCTCAATTTAATCTTTTCTTTCTATGTAATAGAATTTATAAAGCCTATCACTGGTTGTGCAGTGTTTTGGACATAAATATTTTTGAGCTAATTATAACATTAGGAATCTTTAGGTAAATCCATTAATCTTAAGTGGGTTTGATGAACTCGCATTCTTTTGTTTCTCTCACAAATACATAATCACACATAATCAGAAAATAAATTAGTTGTTGAATTCATTATAGGATCCTTTTATTAAGATACCTTATCTAACTAAAGTAAGGAAAAAGGAATAGACTAGAATATAAACATGGACATACACTTACACATATATAGGCGTGTGCACACCCACACACTCACACGCACACACTCACACACACACTCACTGTAAGCATTTATGTTTGCTCTTTGATGAACCCCTGTGAGTTTGGAGGTCCTTGTTCTCAAGGGTGGAATGCTTCTATCAGGTAGCATAGTTCCATAAAATGGAAGCTATGACTGCCCTACCATATATATTGGGCTTTTTCTTCCACTGAACCAACAGGCAGAGAATGGCATCACTGTATTGGCAGGGGAAATTAATTATAATTATTAGAGGGAAATCAAATTGGTCCTCCACGCTAGAGGCAAGACTCTATCTGTGATCTAGAGAATTCACTGGAGTATCTTTAATACTATCTTATGCAATGGTCCTGGCTAATAGAAAATTGAGGCACCCCAATAAAGGACAAGACTACTGACTCTTCCCAGGGTATGAAGTTTGTGGTGTAGAATAAAAGTCATAATTAAAAACTTAAATCTTATGAATCAGGCACATAAATATGTTACCTAATTATTTTATCTTTTCTGCTTATCTTTGAATGAAAAAAAACCCAGTACTGACTAGACAACAAGGTTTGATATGGCAGTAAGATTGAACTGATATCACCCTATGTTACAGTTGTTTGTGGGATGTCAAACATTTCCTATGTTGTGGGCAGGAATGTTTCCCTGGGACAAATATAAAGAATGAATAATGAGAGAAAAAAGGAGTTGACTGTGATATGTAATTTCATTCTTCATCTCAAGGTCCACTTTCCTATCTTTTTCTGCTCCAGGAAATCAACCTGTAAGACTTCTTTTTTTTTTTTTTTGCGGTACCGGGGATTGAATGCAGGGGTGTTCTACCTCTGCGCTACACCCCCGGCCCTATTTTTTATACTTTATTTTGAAACCGGGTCTCACGAAGTTGCGGAGGGCCTCACTAAGGAGAGAGAGAGAGAAAGAGAGAGAGACGGCGTGCACACGCGCACGCGTGCACAAGCTGAGGCTGGCCGCGAACCCGGATCCTCTGGTCTCCGCCTCCCAAAGTACTGGGATTACAAGCATGTGCCACCACGCCCGGCTAACCTGTAAGACTTCTATATGTGGTATTTGCCCTCCCCCATCTGGTTGGGTTTGGCCAAGAAGTAGCCATTGCCATAGATCAGCAGGAGGGGGTATGTTTTAGTCAGCAATCTCACTGTTGAGACCCAAAATACCTGACAACCACAACTTAGAGGAAGAAAGGTTTATTTGAATATGGTTCATATAGTCCATTTTACACCAGCTGCAAAGCAGTTGCTGGGGCTGCAGGTCCTTAGGGCATGATGGGGGGGGGAGAGAGAAGGAGAGAGCTTGTGGTCAGCTCATGGCAGCAGGGTGGAGAGAGGAGTGAGAGGAGGAAGGTGCAGCTGCCTGCTCAGAATCACTGTCCTTGGCATGCCCCCAGGGACCCCTCCCAGCAACCAAGTCCCGCCTCCAACATGGCTGCTGTGTCGACCACATGAGGTGAGGGGGACATTCTACATCCACACCATAACAGGACAGAAGGTACTTGGTCTTCCGTCTGAGGTTGCCTCTAGCTGACTGTAGACCTTGATTAAGTTTCAGTGCTTTATTCGAGGTAGCCTCGAATCTAGAATTCTAGGTAGAATCTAGTGGATTCTCTCCTTCCTAGTCAGGCTCACTGGCTCTCCTCTTGGCTGGTTTTCCTAGACCTTGTGCACATGTTTGTAAGCCTCTTAACAAACGATCCTTCTCTGAATGCCTCATTTGTTTCTTGTTGGGTGCCCCACTGCCATCATTATCCCTTTTCTAACTCTATCTGTTAAAAGAACCTAGGCTGTGAATTGTGGCTTGATGTGTTTAGAAAGAGGGATTCCTTCTGAGAGCTGGGATTAGAATCAGGGCGACATGGATCGCTTCCTGAATAGCATCTCATTCTAGCTCTACCTTGTCACAGTAATAACGTCCACTTGTCTTTTTTTTTGTAAATATTTGTAATTCATGATTTATCCTAGAATCAGGACTGGTTATGTAATTTGTAGGGCTCAGTGAAAAATGAAAATGCAGGGCCCTTTGTAAAACAGTTCTCAATTGTCGTAAGGTTGCAGAAGTAGGGCCATAAACCAAGCACAGGGTCCTTCTGAGTGTGAGGTCCTGGGCACCTGCACACTTCTCAGGTCTTCAAAGTTGGCCCCGCTTAAAATCCACCCATCAGGGAGAGAAGTAGATATAAGCTACCAAGACACAGGTAAGTCTTAAGTAAAATACATATTTTTCCTCAAGGGGAAGGGGAGAGTTGTTCTTGTTCAAACTTTTTATTCCTTCCTGGGGATACTTAGAAGAAGGTCAAGGAGTCAGGAAAGGATGCAATAATCTATGAATTGGGGTCTTTGCATCACTTAGATAGTGATTTTCAATGCTTGGCTGCTTGTTAGAATGTTCAGGATGCTTTAAAAAAATGCCAGTGTCCCAGTACCTCACCCCACCTCTTCTGATTTAATTGGTGTGTTCTAGAATGTTTCTAGTTATAACAGCTTTCTAACTGGCAAAATTCATGAATAACTACCTTAATTTTTTCCTTGAGTTGGAAATTATGAATGATTTGGGCACTTCTAGAGAGAAGTGGTCACACCGCTTTTGCCTCCTGAGGAAAACATTAAGGAAAAAAAAAAACTTTAGCTGGGCGTGGTGGCACACGCTTGTAATCCCAGTACTTGGGAGGCTGAGACAGGAGGATCCGGGTTCGCGGCCAGCCTCAGCTACTTAATGAGGCCCTCCACAACTTAGTGAGACCCTGTTTCAAAATAAAGAATAAAATATAGGGCTGGGGGTGGAGCTTGCAGGTAGAATGCCCCTGAGTCCCCAGTACCACACACAATTTTTTTTCATGTAATAAGTTTAACTTCAATTGTGATTTTCATTTCAAATAACTAGCTGGATATAAATAAGTTTTCAATTAATAGGCATAGTGGTATTTCCATTATAATGTATATATTTTTTCTAGATAAAGCATTTCTCTTGGATTTGTTTACACTAGTGATTCTCAAAATGTGGTTCACAGATCCTCATGAGGTCTATGAATCAAAATTGTATAAAGCATATCCTCATGTCCCCAAAAGTCCATGTAAAATGGACCATATAACGTGTGAAAGGCCAGGTCCCCAGGTGGTGTTATGGGAAGTGATAGAGTCTTTGAGAGGGCGGACCTAGTGGGAGGTCCTTAGATCATGGGGGTGTGCCCATGAAGGGGATTGTGGAACCCCAACCTCTAATTCTTTCTTTGCTTCCTGAATCACAATTAAGCAGTTTGCTTCACTATGCACTTCCTATTATTGCCATCTGGTGCCTTCACCAGGGGCCCAAAGCAATGGGGTCACCCACTCTTGGATTGGAACCTCTGGAACCATGAACTAAATAAACCCTTAACCTTTTATAGGTTACTTACTTCAGGTATTTCATTATAGTGATGGAAGCTGACTAGTCACTTCTGTCATTAATGAGCAACATATACAAGTGCCTATAAGATAAGTATTGAATATATCATTTATTTATCTATCATGGTTTTGGTTGACTGTCTAATATGAACAAAGCTTTGTGCTAGTTCCAGGAAATGCAACAGAAATTAAAACAGAAACAGTCTTCACCATCATGGATCTAAATGGGAGAGAAACATCCAATAGACAACCACAAAATAATAATTAGTAATACCTGTGATGAGCAACAGAAGAAAAAAGCCAAGGGTGCAGTGAGAATATGCACAGGCTTACTTAGCAAAGCAGGGTCCTTTAAGAAGTGACATTTCAAGAAAGCATTAGGAATAGAATATGCTAGAAAAAAAGTACTTGTTAGGTGAAGAAAGAATGGCAAATTATCAGGCTGGAAAGATAGACAGGGGCCAGATCATATAGCACTGTGTAGGACATGGGAAGATATTTAATGTATGTGTAAGTTTGTGTGTATGTATACAGGTATGTAATGCATATATACAGATATATATTACTATCCCCTCCCCAGCTGGTAGACCCAAGTTAGAAAGAGATGGCATTTTTAACATATAATGTCAAGCCATAGGAGCTTGGTTAAATTATAATACATTATTGCAATGGAACATTACAAATCTCTTAAATATGATACAACTGAAAATTTATTGAAGAAAAGCCACTGGTGGTCTCCTTTTCTGACAATGCTAATTTTATTTATACACATTCAAATTCATTTTCATTGATGTTCAGTTTTGACAAACACATGGAGTTACGAAGCAACTACCATAATTAGGATATAGAACAGATGTATCATCTGGAATAATTATTCCCTAACTGAGCTGGCTGTGGTGGTACACGCTTGTAATCCCAGTACTCGGGAGGCTGAGACAGGAGGATCGTAGGTTTGCAGGTTCGCAGTCAGCCTCAGCTACTTAGTGAGGCCCTCCGCAACTTAGTGAAACCCTGTTTCAAAATAAAGAATAAAAAATAGGGCTGGGGGTGTAACTCGGAGGTAGAATGCCCCTGGGTTCAATCCCCAGTGCTGCAAAATAAATACATAAATAAATAAATAAATAAATAAATAAATAAATAAATCTCTCGCTCTCCTTTTGTGACCAGTCCATTTCTTTCTCTGAAACTCTAGCAACCACTAATTTTTCTCTGTCCCTGTAGTTTTGCCTTTTTCAGGATGTCATTTAAATGGAGTCACCTAGTATGACGCTCTAGGAATCTGGCTTCTTTCATTTACCATAATGTGTTTGAGATTCCACCATGCTATTCCGTGTTATAACTTGTTCCATTGATTGCTGAGTCGTCCTATTATATGGACATACCACGGTTTACTTAACCATGTTTCTGTTGGAGGACATGTGTGTTATTTCTGGGGATCTCTCTTAGCTCTCCGGTCTTTCCCGCAGTCTTTGGCTGCTGTCGTCTAGCCCGTAGTGAAACCTGATGTTCTCAAAGAGGTTCATCTCACCTCTCCTGCCCTGCCGAGTCTTCAGCAGCCCTTCACCTTCAGCTGGGCACGGCCTGTCCCTCTCAGGACCTCTCTCAGCGGTTCTTCCCACCCCTGCCTTTGGCATACCACTCCGCTGCACTTGGTAAAGAGCTGGCAGGTGACAGAAAACATATGACCCTTCACTTTCTGTGACCTGCTAATCTCACTTAACATAATGTTCTCCAGGTCCATCTAGTTTCCTGCAAATGACATAATTTTGTTCTTCTTTATTGATGAGTACAAAATTATGGGATATACACACAATGGAATTCATCTGTTGATGGAGAGTAATTGGGATACAAGAGGGAGTTTAGATAATGGAAGAGAAACCCCAGTGGAGAGAGGGAGGTGCTCTAGGAGAGGGTGGGGCAGTAGAGAATTAACGAAGGAAACACTTCCATTGACATTAGGTACATGTATGTATGTGAGAATACCAACGCCAATTTCATTATCATGTATGGGGAAGGGGGAGTGGGGAGGGAGCTGGGGGGAACTCACCAAGTGCTGTGTGCATGTATGTCCCTATCACTCTGAACTACATTAATATGTGAGACTATAATGCACCAATAAAAATATTTTCTTAAAAAAAGAGCTGGCAGGTGGATGAGATTTGGTCCATTTTAGGGATTTCGGCATTCTAATCTGTCATACTAGTCCCCACAGAGCCATTGAAAGTTTGGCTGGTTTCTTCTTACCCCCCTCTATGGTGGGTTCCTCCTCTTCCTGCTGCTCCTGTAGGGACAAAAGCAGTGTGGCTTTCTTCTTTCCTCAGAAAGGTTTTTCACGTCTTTAAGTTTAATTCTCTTTGCACCCTCAGTTCTTTTAAAGTATGCTTTTAGAGCTTTTCTGGTTTATTTTGGGCATCAGAGGGGATAGTCTTTCATGTCTCTCTAATGCTAATCAGAAGTAGAGGGTCTTGCAACCAAATCTCTGACAACTGGTGGGGAAAGGCTTTAAGAAAATAAGAAGCCGGATTTAAGAGAATAAGAAGCTGGGTAAAGCCGGGCACGGCAGCTTGCACCTGTAATCCCAGTACTTGGAGGCTGAGACAGCAGAATCACAGGTTCAAGGTCAGCCTCAGCCACTTAGTGAGGCCCTCAACAACCTAGTGAGACCCTGTTTCAAAATAAAAAAGGTGTAGGGTGTAATATAAATAACATAAATTATGCTATATTCTTATGAATTCAAGAAATATAGTCACTGGAAATAATGTTCAAAAGAATATTCAGTGATGATGTTAATAGCTATGATATATCATAAAATAAAAGAGATGGGGGTGTAGCTCAGAGGTAGAGTGTCACTGGGTTCAGTCCCCAGTACCACAATAAAAGAAGCTGTGTAAATTATTAAATTTTCCTTCTATAAATGTTTTTTTATCTCCCTAGTATGTGTCAGGAAATGTTTAGACATTGGAAATACAGGATAGCAAGATATGTTCCCTGTCTTCCTGGTACTTCCATACTTTAGAGGCATTAGACAAGGGGAGAATAAGCAAATATGTTTAAACATTTGGTTTTAGATAATGAAAAATCCATTGAAGGGATACAACAGGGCACGTGGCTATATCAGACCCAGTTTATATACCATCTCGGATCTGCCTAGCCTTGTCTACCTGTATATCTGCTCAAGTGTTGACTACTTACCTTGCTTCTTTAACTGGATTGGACCTAGCAATTGCTTATATAGCCCCTGAGATCATAAAACTAGCACAGCCACAACCACAATCAAAGGAGATGTTACACATGGTGCCAACTAAAGAGAAGAAATCCCTATCTAAACCCTACCTGGAGAAATGGATGCTTGAAGTCTCTGTCTTATTCAGCAGCTTCCTGGAACAGCCCCTTTTCACGACCTGGAAATGTGGGGGCATTAAAATGCTGTGGAACCTCATACCCATTAGAATGACTACTATCAAAAAAATCCCAGAAAATAACAGGTATTGGTGAGGATACGTAGAAACTGGAAATCTTGTGCACTGTTGTTGATTTGTAAAATGGTGTAGCTTCTATAGGGAAGAGATGGCTTGGAGGTGGTTCCCCCAAAATTGAAAATAGAATTACCATATGACCCAGAAATTCTGCTCCTGAGTATAAGTAGAAGAGAATCGAAAGCAGAGGTTCAAAGAGACATCAGCATAGCTGTCTTTATAATAGCATTATTCACAATAGCCCAGAAGGCTTCCAAGTATCTATTGACAGAATGAATGAATAAGCAAAATATGTAGTATATACATACAATGCAATATTATTCAGCCATAAGAGGAAAGAAATTCTATCACGTGCCACAACATGATGAACTTTGGACATTATGCTACATGTTTTTCTGACCTTGAACTGGCCCAGAACAGGTTATACCAACCATTTTAAACTTCTGCAAATCAAAGTATGCTTAAAATCTCAAGGAAGACCAGAATTCTTCATTTCTTTGATATTTATTAGCCAAGAAAAAATATTTAAAGCCTGTCCTTTTCAAAGAGTTAAATCGTCTCGTGTAAAGGAAACAATACCAGAGAATTTGAATTCAGTGGCTTTCCATTTTTATCGGCTAATATTGTATTACATCTGATCAAGTTTCTTCTACTTCGAGAAGGATTGTGAGGCTACTAGGCAAGCCTAGAGACACGTGAGCAAGGCAGGGTAATGATTGGGACAACAAAAGTCGAGTGCCCTCCGTTTTCTGGCGTGCAGACAGCTCACTCTCTAAGGAGTATTCTTGTAATGGAGACACGAATGGAGTGAGTAATGCTTAGAAGGGAGTGGAGGGAAGAATTCCTACGGCAAAGAATCGACATCGATGTGCTCACTTTTTCCTGAGACTAATGCTAGTAGCTTTGTTCTCGGCGTTCTGTTTGTTTTTATAACTCAGGCCATACTATTCCCACAAAAGGGAAAGAGTTGGGATGAGCGACTACGCAAATACTCTGAGTGTAAGTGATTTCCAAGCTGTCAGAAGTTAAGGATCGCCGCTGGGCTCCAAGGCATGAAAGCCTTTTTCCATCTCTCAGCTTTCTGAAGATCAATCAGTACCCCTGTAAGGCTGTACAATGGAAACTAGCCCATAAAAAGGAAACTGGGATAGAAAGCGACTTGTAAAACTGTATTTTATTGGAAAATAACATGCTCGGGCTTGATAAGTTAGCAGTTTAATATTTTAGTGCAAGCATATAAAAATAGGTCAAGGGACGTATTAAAATAGATCATGGTACAGAGCTGCTTCCAATGACTGTCATGGAGAAGCCAGCAACAGCGTGTCATAGATAATATGGGCTTTCCTCCTAGATGTCTTAGCTATAACTAGGTAAGTTTAAAGTGGTAGTCATTCATAAACCTACGGGTGGTAATGGAGTGCTTTAAAGTTAGTTTCACCTCTCACTCAGTAGAGCCTGCTATCTATTTTATAGCTTCTTCTTCCTCCCCCTTCTCCTCCTCCTTTTTCTTCTATTTTTTTTTTTTTTTTTTTTTGGTGCTGAGGACTGAACCCAGGGGCATTCTACCTCTGAGCTACATACAGCCTCCCAGACCTTTTATGTTTATTTTTTTTGAAATAGTGTCTCACTAAGTTGCTGAGGGTCTAGCTAAGTTGCCAAGGCTGTCCTTGAACCTGCGATCCTCCTGTCTCAGCTTCTCAAGTACTGAGATTACCCATGCCCAGCTATCATGCTTCATCTTAATAATCAACACCTGGAAGGAAGACAGGTGGGGGCGCTCTAAGTACCTGTACCAGCTGCTTCCTGGGCAGAGTGCTGGTTACAGATCTCTTCTATAGCTACTTCCTTGGCTATTACTAAGATTCTGGTACAAAATTAAGAAAGTATAGTAAAACGGAATGAATTGTAAAGGTTAAATGTAAATGTATATGTGCTGTAACTAGGGCAGTATTTTTTAATTTGAATTCATGGCTAATATTTTTGTGTGTGTGTGTGTGGTACTGGGAATTGAACCCAGAGGCATTCTACCCCTGAGCTACATCCCCAGACCGATTTTATTTTTTATTTGGAAACAGGGCCTCACTAGGTTGCTGAGGGCCTCACTAAATCGCTGAGGATGTCCTTGAAACTGCGATCCTCTAGTCTCGGCCTCCCAAGTACTAGGATTACAAGCGTGCGCCACCACGCCTGGCTCATGGCTATTATTTTAAAATTGGAAAATTACACACAAAATAACACCCACATTCCTCACTGCCTTTCAAGAATTGGGGAACGTGATTGTTGGAGCTTCCTCTGCTGAGCAAGGACAGCTCCCTGCAGAAGGGCCAAGACCTGACAGGGGCCAAAAGTTCCCCATAAGCCGGGCACATGCCTGTCATCCCAGTACTTGGGAGGCTGAGGCAGGAGGATCACAGGTTTGAAGCCAACCGTGGCAACTTAGTGAGACCCTGTTTCAAAATTAAAAATGAAATCGGGCTGGAGTGTAGCTTAGGTATAGAATAGAATGCCCTTGGGTTCAATCCCCAGTACCAAAAAAAAAAAAAAAAGAAAGAAGAAAAAACTTCCCCACATCAGTATTTTCCCCCCTTACCCCTATAGCATTGTGGGTTTGCTTTACCTGCCTGGACTTTATAGAAATTGGAGTTGAGAACCTTAAATTAATGAGTATAAGTATTAGTTATTGCTTTTCTTGGCCACAGGCCCTGGATATGTAGAAGCAAGCCTGTCCCCGTGTTCCCTCTCCACCTCCCACTTCATTCTGCCTGCAGTTTGCTACGTAGAACAGTTGATTTGACTCACTCTGGAGAGGAGATGTGCAAAAGAGAATTGTGTGCAAGGAAATTTCCTGTGGGGATCTGTCTTCGATTGGGATGTGACTCATCTGAAAAAGAAGCTGGAGGCAGGAGAAAATAATGTTCCTTCTCTTCTGAATGGCTACAGCCTTTCTGGGAGGCAGTTTATTAAGGAGTTTATAATAACCTTTAAAAGCTTGTATATCCTTTGACCCAGTAATTCAATTCCTGGAGACATATGCTGAAAAAATAAGCAGAGATGAGCTCAAGTATTTATTGTAATGATATTGATAATTGTAAAAAATAAAATATAGATACTCGGTTGTGAAATCATATCAAACTTCCACAAAACCAGCCCCACTCACTTTCCCATGATAGCCTGTGTTGCCACATGCTGGACTTGAATCTGCAATCCTCTTGTCTCAGCCTCCCAAGTACTGGGATGACAGTCATGTACCACCATGCCCAGCGAGTCCCCAATTTCTAAATGCACATACAATTAAAGGTGATCCCGATACCCCCGGAAGGAAATGATAGGAAACTTACTAGCAGAATGTTTTTAATGAAGCAAGGTAAATAAAATTGCATAATCTGGAATGATCTGTATAGAGCCTTTTCTTCAAAGACTCAAACCTTACCTAGCTTAAATGCTTCCTCTTTCTAAGAAATCTTTTCTGGTTCTTTCAGCTGTAAGTCTTTTTCCTTTATTTAAACTCACATGATGCTTGATTGTTCTCGGATGATTCGAATCATTCACACAAGTATACTATAGCACTGCAGTTAAAAATAGGGCTAAAAGGGTAACGTTTATATGCCAGTTTATTTTAAACTAGATTTGTAAACTTGGAAACAGTTACTTAGTTCCAGCTTTCTCATCCCTAAAATGGGAATAATAACAGCACCTACATGCCTGGCATATTTTAAATACTCCTTAAATATTAGCTATCATCATCCTTAATATAGAGTTGGATAAATCTTGTCCTTCTCTTGTATGTGAATTCCCTAGGAGAAGATATATTGGTTTATCACATCCATGGTTTTGATATGTGTTGTGGATTCTCAAATCCTGTTTGCTGAATGAATAAATATATGAAGGTGCTAGGCTGACCAGATAAAAATGATTCATCAGGCAAAGAAAACCAGAACAATATGCGTAGATATGTTTGCTTCCTGTAGACATGGGTTTAGGATTGAAAACACTTTATAGGATTTCCAATCCATATGCCTTTAAATATTTAAGGTCCCAAATTGACCCCTTGCTGTGTTTTCTGCCTCATGGCCTTAGAACTTATTTCTTACCTGCTCTGAGCTAACTGCTGCAGGCATCCGGATGTCTCATAAAAGAAGATGAATGTGCTTATTCCTAAATAAATGATGACACTGTGGCTAGTTTTTTTCCTCGGGGACTCCTCCCCTGTTGTATTGGAGCAGTGAGACACAGAGAAAGATGCCTTCCTTAAAGTGGGAATGAGACATCTCAAAAGCAAATGTTTACACTTCTGTTGGGTGCTGCTGACACATGTCTTAGTTTCCAGTTATGGGGACACTCTGGGCTACAAAGCTGACATCTGAAGAAATTACTTGAAATATGGAAATTTGACAGTATCTCCTTTTCATATTACCCCAGGGATGATGGATAATTGCATAATGATGACAGTTGATGGAAATCCTTTTCTTGTCAAATGTAGGTATAAATGTGTGTATATGCATGTGTTGTGTGTGTGTGTGTGTGTGTGTGTGATACTAATGAATGAACCTAGAGGCATTCTACCTCTGACTATATCCCCAGCCCCCATTTTAATTTTTTTAAATTTTGAAACGGTCTCACTACGTTGCTGGGACTCTTGCTGAGTTGTTAAAGCTGGTCTCTAACCTGAAATCCTCCTGTCTCAGCCTCCCCAAATCTCAGGCATGCACCACCACACCCAGCTCAATGTATGTGTATTTTAATATACTTTTTTAAAGTTTGAAATAGTGTAGCTCTCTCTAATGGAATCTTAATAGCTGTAAGACTTGGGGACAGCAGACAAAAAAAATCAAGGTTTACTTCATCTTGAGTTTAGAACTAATTCGCAAGAAGAAACATCTGGGACTAAAAAAATAACTACAGATTTGCATTCTCTGTCTGTGGCCAAAGAAAGGTTCTTTTTTCTTTCCATCTTCCTTCCTCCTTCTCTTTCTTTTCATATCTCCTTTCCTTTTTTCTCTTTCTCTATCCTATTTTTTCTCCTCTTCTCCTCTTTTTTTTTTTTTTTGCAGTACTGTGGATTGAACCCAGGGGCATTCTACCTCTGAGCTACACCTCCAGCCCCTATTTTTTATTCTTTATTTTGAAACAGGGTCTCACGAAGTTGCGGAGGGCCTCACTAAGTAGCTGAGGCTGGCCACGAACCTGCGATCCTCCTGTCTCAGCTTCCCAAGTACTGGGATTACAAGCGTGCGCCACCACGCCCGGCTTCTTCTCCTCTTCTTTTCCTCCTCTTCTTCCTCCTTCCACTTCCTTTCTTTTTCTCCTGTTGCTTTTCCTACTATTCCTTATTGTTCTTCAATTATTTGGACCAAATCTCAGTGAAAAAGAAATCACATAGCACGCTGAGTCCTTCCAGTGAATAAGGATGGTGTCTAGAGATTTTAATTGTTATCACAGTTTATCTGATCCTGATTTTCAGCCTCTCGAGCACTTTTGGTAATTCTGCTAGAAATCACTTCAGTCTTTATTTCCCTTTTTGATCATAATGGAGCCCATTATGATGACAAAGCGGCTTCTGATTCTAAGAGGGTAGCATCATACTGAACTTCACTCCGAGTGTTTCATTCTTCACTTGTGGTTTACAGCTTTATGACTCATAACCGAAGCGCAGCAAGCATGGGTAAAACCGAGGAAATAGATGCACAACGCATCACACACACGGTTCCCATCTCCTAAGGAAAAAGGCTTTCATTAACATAATGTGCTTTTGATATTACTGATTTTTTTTTGTTTATAACCCAGATTTCATTTTACCATACTGATGTGTCAACATAGATTTGCCACTTTTATCTTCGATAACATGGAATCACAGTGCGTTGAGGGCAGATGGTAAGTTTGGAGATCATCATATCGTAATGTTAGCTTTTTACAGAGGGGGATTCTCAGGCTCAGAAGCCATATCTCAGATAGAACTAATTGATGATCAGTGGAAACAAGAGAGAAATTCAGGTTAGCTATTACTGGCGAAGGCAGTCTTAGTGTTTATTCCCAGCAGAGGCTGTCACAGTACCCAGGAGTTATGGCTGGATAGTTGTGATGACCACAAATGACAGAATGATGAATCCAAGTGTGGGCTCCGCTGTCAGCCTGATTTAGGTTCAAAGTCCAACCACTACTTTCTGGCTGGTTATCTTGGGTAAGCTATTTAATTCTCTCCAGGCTTCTGTTTACCCAAACATAAAAAGGGGAAATTTAAAAAGTATAAAATAAAAATTCTTCTAGCTTCCACATTAGAACAGAAATAGGAAGCAAAAAGGACTTCAGTCAAATGAGGAGAGAAAATAGTAAAATAGTGGAAGGGAATTGGGGGAGGGAGTTGGGGAAGGGAAAGACAAGCATTGAGGAAGGGAACAGCTCAAATAAGGTTATGTCCAGACAAAGTTTCACTACCAATCTCACTAACATGAATGGGGAGGGATGAAGGGGGCGGGGTGTATGGCGGGAAACACACCAAGTGCGTGTATGTTCAAATCACTTTGAATCTCACTATGATGTATAGTTACATTACACCAATAAAAGTATAAATACAATAAGAAATTATTTTCTAAGTAATTAGGAAATTTTTTTTTGCGGTACTGGGGATTGAACCCAGGGGCATCCTACCTCTGAACTACACTCCCAGCCCTATTTTTTATTCTTTATTTTGAAACAGGGTCTCACTAAGTTGCAGAGGGCCTCACTAAGTAGCTGAGGCTGGCCGCGAACCCAGATCCTCTGGTCTCAGCCTCCCAAGTACTGAGATTACTAGCGTGCGCCACCACTCCCAGCGTAATTAGGAAATTTACTTTCAGATGTTAAGTATGCATTACATTTTACTTGCACTTTATATTATTGTTATTATTAGTGCTATACTTGTTGTTCTTAGTGTTATGCTTCTCTTTCCAGGACTGTTTCTTGCTGTGATGGTGTTCAGGGTACATGATATTCTATAACTGAAAGTTTGTTTCAGTCGAGGGATAAAGTAGGTATGATATTCGGTCACAGAGAAAAATACAAGATAATCCTGGAGAGTAGATCACAGAGGAAGCAACACTGAGAAAAAGATCTTTGCTATCACAAATGCTTTCAACCTATTTTTTATGGGTGCATTAGGTCATTGCATTGGTGCATTAGGTGCATTGGTACATTAGGTCATCCATCCATCCACCCATCCATCCATCTATCTAATAAATTGTAACTGGATGAGTTCAAAGTGCCAAATTCAGCAGAGACCTCCTAAATGTTAAAGGAACATTTGTTGGTATCATCAGCATTTTCCATTGCTTTTCGGTCCCTCATGGGGAGGATGGAAGTTGTTAGATTTATCAGTCTAATAAGAGGTTTATGGTTGTGTTATAGGATATGCGTTGTACTACCAGGCCTATCCCAGAAAGGGATATTTTGCACCACGATTGGCCCAGAAGAAAGATGTGCTTTCATAGTGCTAAGTCACATATTTGCAAACCAATTCAGCTCAGCAGAAATAATCTCCAGAAAGTAGACAAAAAATATTTTTCTCACATACCAATTGCATTTACGCTGACTGTTCTGTTTATTAAAGCTATTCAGAGTCATGGTGCAAAGAATGCTGGGTAAAAAAAACTTGCCGTACACTAATAGGGCTATAAACATTTCTAAACTGTGACTTGACTTTTATTAAGCCAAAATTTCTTCCTTTTTTTTCTGTCTGTCCTTCTTTCTTTCCTTTGAATATACACACACATTTTATCCCAGGGAAAAACTGGAATCAGAACCTTCTACTATAAAAATCCTCTTTTATTGACCATCTACTGTGTGTCAGGCTGTGTGTTGGTTTGTTTGCATACCTGATCACCCTTGGGGTAGGCATTATTAAGTTATAAGAAACTATGGTTCATAAACATTAAATATGGATCTCCTTGAATCCAAGTCTGTGACTCTAGCCACTACTGGAGAAGAAATGGAAAAGTCCAAGATGGATGGATGATTGCCTGCATCCGGGCTGAGTGGAGTGTTGTGAAAAGAGAGCATTGCTTTGGCACCCTGGGGTTGTTGTAAGACAGTCTAAGGTTGCAGCTTACCTTAAGTTTTGCTTTCTGATAAGACAGTATGTTATAGAAGTGATTAGAAAGGAGGGCTACTCATCAAAGGCAGCATCTTGTGACATTGTGCCTAAAAACTTGAAAAATGTGTTTTTGGAAGGACTGTGCAGACCAGAAGCTGGTTAAGGGGGCTGCTCAGGAGGATGCTTTAGAGTATAAATTGCTAAGAGGAATTCTCTTTTAAGCTGTCTCCAGCATCGAGGTTAATATCTTGAGCATGCAAGGCCAGTTCTCCGGGGTGATAACTCTGAGCAGAAAGGCGCTGAGGAAGAGAGGAGGGTAAAAGAAACTTGCAAGTTCACCAAGAGTTATTACACCATTCAAATCACCCATGAGAGGTATAGCTCAAAAAAGAAAGGGATGTCTAGTATAGTTCCCACACTTGTTGAAACATTGGAGTGTGGTTAAAATGCTCAAGTTTTACTGTGTCAGAGGACACACAGTTTCCATTCGTTTTTTAAGTATAGAATACCAAGAGTCACCTTTATGTTTGAATTTTCACATGCAATTTAGACCTCAACTAAATAAATTAATGAACAGAAAACTAACACATGTTTTTCAGTACAGTATATTGATTCAGGGTTTGTTAGATGCTGTTCAGTGTTGGGAAAAGACTGTACATCTCCCTCTTGAGATGCACTTGTCTTGTCATCTACTCAGAGTGGTCCGTGTGCTGCCTGCAGGTGTGCTGTGCTGGGTACAAGTGAGAAGCCAAGAAAAGCTAACATTGACTGTGATACAGATTGAGAATATGCGATATAAATGCTAAATAAATACATCAAATATGATAGGAATGCTAAATAAAGAGAAGAGATGCACTGCAGTGGAAATTCAATTAATCGTTTAGAACTGAAGTTACTAAAATATCTAAGTAAATCTGGGATTCGAGGTGAGGAGTGGAAACAAGGAAGGGCATAGTTTATGAAAAAAAAAAAAACATACGAGCCAGGAGTTGGTATGGCTTGAACAACCCAGTAGCTTTTGGTAGAAACAAAGCAAAACTGTTAAATATGTAAGAGAGATCGATAAGAATACAAATGAAGTAGGTTACTTCAATATACTACTTTTTGAATTGTGCATGCCTTGTTAACAAAAATAAGAGCATATAAAAAGTAATGCAATTAATAGAGGGAGACTTTTGACATCTTTCAAAAAATATACTTTCCTCTACATATTCATAAGATATTTACAAGAATTGAACATGTACTTGACCACAGAGAAATTTTGTATGTAAAAAAGGATAGATTTTACAGGTTACCATTTCTGATCGTACTATAACAAATTTTAGAAATTGAATGAGACAGTTATTAGACATTAAGAAGAATTGGCATGAAGGTAACCCCCAATCATTAAATGTGTAATAACTAAGAATGCATTTCTAGATAATTGTCGAAGGAAACTTAAAATAAAAATTGTTACCTGTATAGACAGCAATGCAAATTAGAAGCAAATGACACAGCCACGCTGTGGTCAGCACAAATAAGTGTGACCTTGATTGCCTTTAAAATTAAGGAAAAGGGTGAAAATTAAAGGAATTTTAACCTATTACCAATTTTTAAAAATCAGAAAAGAAAAAATTCACAGAGCAGGAACAGGGAATTTATAAAGGTAAAAATGAAAGTAATGAGGGGGGAAATAAAACATAAGGAAGGATAAACAAATCACTGATTTTTGAATAGATAAAAAAATCTACTCAGTTATCTATGAAAAAATGAGAAATCAACCTTATAAAACTATGGAACGGAAAAAGCACAATCATGTATGGTGCCATTGGAAGAACCTTAAGAGCTGACTCTGAAAAAGGGTTTAGCAGTTTTGAAACACTAGAAAAAATGGATTTATAAATTACCAAATTATTCCAAGAAAAAGTGGAGAAGTGAGTAGGCAATTGAAGGTGATAGAAAGTGTTAGATCCAGCATTGACCAAGGCACCAATCTCAATATATTTCGAAGACAAGTTTTATCTAGTCTTTAAAACTAGAGCATTCCAATTTTCCTTAAGCTAACCCAGGCCATAGTATAAGATGGGAATGATCCCATTTTATTTAGGAAGACAATATCCTATTAATAGCAAAACTTCATAAGGAAACTATAGTCTAAACAAGGAAAATTATGCCTCACAAACATAAAGTCAGATTTTTTAAAATAGAGTATCAGTATATAGAATCCTGTAATTGATCAAAAGTTCAAAACTTCATTGTCATGTAGTGTTAATACAGGAAAATAACTGTATTTAATTTAAGAGCAGTTATCATAATCCTATTAAATTATAATTGTCAAAAGCTGCTAAAATATTAAATGACATACAGTAGCCATTTTTATTAAATTTAAACAAAATGTATTAGGGGAAAATGATAATTTATTTACTGAAAAGCAGTGACAACTATTATCCTAAATGTTGGGATTCAAAGATAACATTAAAATAACTGAAGTCAGGGCTAGACAGGAAAGCCCATTCTTATTTTTATTCAGTATTAATTTAGAGGCCCATGAACATGAAGTAAGAAAGTAAAATATCTGGTAAAAACCCTAAAAGAAGATAATAATATCTTTTTGCTAAAATTTGATTGATTGCATCAAATTTTTTCTGCTAAGATTTGATTATGTGTCCAGAAAATCAAAGAATAAATAAAAAAATGACTAGAATAAGTAAATTTGGTAAGGTGGCAATATGCACATTTTCTTTATTTCAGCAATTAGCATTTGAAAATGGACTTTGGATAGGCTATTTATTGATAATAATGAAAACCATACCATATTAAAAATAATTTTAATAGGGAAGACAATATTTATATGAGAAAATTATAATATCTGGTGTAAGGATATGAATCTCAAGCCAAATAGCTGAATGTTATATTTTCTTGGATGATAAAAATAGAAAATGAAAATTTTAGGTCTCTCAAAAATGAACACATAAATTCAATTACATTGAAATAAAAATCATAGCCAGGCGTGGTGGTGCATGCTTGTAATCCCAGTACTTTGGGAGGCAGAGACCAGAGGATCCGGGTTCGCGGCCAGCCTCAGCTCGCTCTCTCTCTCT
>PVJS01005482.1:0-63985 GCA_004027185.1 Glis glis
AAAAAAAAAAAAAAAAAAAAAAAGTAATTACACAAGATAGATCTGGGTTCCAATCTCAATTGTGCAAGTAACTAACAGGTCACCAGGTTTCAATAATAACTTTACCATTTACAAGCTTTATAACTTTAGGCAAAGCGCTTAACTTTCCTAAGCCCTGGTATCCACCTGTAAAATACAGACAAACATTTACCTGTAGGGCTGTTCTGAGTATTAAATAAGACAAACCATGTAAAACGCTTAGCACTATGAGATCAGAACATAGGAAATGCTGAGAATATGGGTTAAATGCTACAATTTTGATTATGATTATGATTAATGATCTTGGTTGTCAGTGGGTCTTGACTGACCAGTATCAGTAACTTTTAATGAGGAACTGTTTTGAACTGTTCAATGACATCATTTAGAATCAATTATTAGTATATTTGGCCATTTTTTAGATGGACTAGACCTTGAAATTAGATCACCAACAATATGGTTAGATATCTTTCAGGAATGTCTTAACTTAAAAAGTATACCTTAAGTATCTACTTCTTTCCAACCCACTGCTACCATCCTAGTTGAGACCATCACACGTTCTCACCTGTAACAGCCTCCCAAATGGCCTCCCTGCCTGCAGCCTTGCTCCCATCTGATCTATTCTTCACACTGCGGCCAACGTGAGGTTTTAAAATTAACCTGATTTTATTACTCTCTTGAGATAAAACTCAAATCCTGTACAAGGTATTCATGCCCCTTCATAATTTGATTGTATGTTTAAAGTCATAACTTGTTATGCTTCCTCTTACCCTTGACCTAACCTCCTTGCTTCTAAATGACATGCCCAAGGCATATTAAACTTTCTAGTTGAGGTGTGTACCATGATTTTGCTCGTCTCTGGCTTTTGACCTCAGTTTCTCAATTTGTCTCCAGGGTTTAGCACTGTGTCTGGAACATTTTTAGTGTTCAATAAATATTTGTTGAATGAATGAATGAGTGAATAAATGAGGTAATGAAATAGGGAGTGAGATCTGATATCTGATATGTAGCTGAAGCCTTACTTCATTATTACTACGCAGAGAAAACAGCAACCATTTATCTTAAGTCCATTAATCTGAAAGTGTTTCAATTTAGAAACACTTCGTACCATGAACACTAAATTGCTTCTGAAAATAAAAAAATTAATTACTTTGGCATTTCTAAGTGTAGTGCCTTAAAAATATATACAAACCAACATTTGTGACACAGATAGCTAGAGGTAAGATGATGAAATCTCTACCTCTGTCTTCAACTAATGGTAGTTAATTAACTTTCTAATTTTGATATAAAAGATATTTGAACACTTTTCTCGGGGTTGGTGTTAAAACAGTTCAAAGAACTTGAAAATCCCAAACACAGTGTTCTAAAATAAGAAAATAATTCTATAGTTGATTTTTGAAAAAATGCAACTGTAATGACCAAAATAAATATTGAGCTGTTCATACTGGGTTGGGACAGTTCTGAGAGACCACCTGGATGAATTTCAATTAGATGGCACCATCTCTGAACTTTGATGTTGGCTCCTTCTATTAGACTCATATAAAAATGTGTTTTCTTCCTCAAGTTTATGATTTTGACAGACTTTGTATTTAAAAAGAAAAAATATTGTAATTACTTAATGCAATGAATCTATATGAAAAAGCCATCACAAAATTACCTAATTTTAATGAAATTATAAATCTGGGTGTACCTTTGCAACTTTAAAATGAAGCTCACAGAAAAATACAGACTCAGATGTCTGGGTCGTGAATCTATTAAACTAATATATAAAAGTAAATCTTGTAAAGGACAATGCTGAAAAAATTAATGTAGGGTGTTACTAGAACAACAGAGGACATAGCTGTATTTGAAAGAGTCCCAACATGTTTCTAAAAAAAATGAAATCAGATTTTGAATTCACAATAAAAGAAATAAGAATCCTTGCTCTGATTGTAAGAGCAGCTCATCAGATTTTGAAGAATTCTTCATTCTTCTTACTGGTATTTTTTTTTTTTGTTTCCTTGGACTCCTATCAGTGTCACAAGTGAGGTCACTTTTAGGGTTTCTGACTCAATAAATGTCATCTGATTAAAAATATAAATTCTGGATATGGTGCGAAGTGCTTCTTACCTTCCAACTTTCAGATTGCTGGACTTAGGCCAAACGGAGATACAATTCCCTTATTAGTGACCTGCAGATGTATATTAAAAATGACTCATATAAGAATTATATTAAAATCCATAAATGCAAAACCCAGGCACACAATTTTTAAAATTACTAAATTAAACCAGAAAGAAGTATTCTTTGTGGATAATGGTTTTTATTGGTACAGAAAGGGAATTAAAAATATCTGTGGCCATTCACGAAATTTTTACAAAATTATTAAAAGTCTCAAATCCCTGACCCAACAGGAAGAAGCAAAGAGCAGAATTCTTGTTCCTCAGCATTCCTCTCTTTGCTACCTGATATGGACAAAGCGTTCAAGCTTAGGAGTGTCTCTGTTGGTAGCCCCTTTTCAGGTAATGCCTCAGATATCTGCGAAATAATTTCAAGTCTTCACAATTGGCCTTTCAGTGTCCTCAACGTTAAATGGAGAACTAAGTAATATTTAAGCTATGATGTATGACTCATTAAGATACTTGTATACTCAGTAAAATGTCAACTCATAAGATGTTCAAGGAGGCAAAGCTTCAGATTTACTTACACACACACACACACACACACACACACACACTCACACACTTCATAAAGTTGCCTCTCCCTTCATTCTTCCGCTCATAAACTGACTCTGGCATTGCTCTTTTGTGTACTTTAGAGTGCCTTCTTTATGGTTTTCTCAAATACTTATCAATATACTTTAATTACTGTTTTCCTGCCCAGACTATAACCACCTCAGGGGAAAAGCTACGTTATTATTATTCACCAATCTCTCTTTTTGTAAACTAGAGAGTACTTGATCGATAATGGCTGATAGATAAGTTATTTAATAAATGGGTAATAAAGGCATGATCACTCTGAAGGATGTAAATGGAAATGAGATTAAGCATCAAAGAACAGCAAGAAAGAAGAATTGTAAGATGGAAGAAAGCAGTGAGGGGTGGTTTTTAAAAGAAGTAGGGTTAATATTATCATTTCTTTATGTTGATAAGTTTATAGAAAAATAAAATGTGATCATGCATGATAGCAGTCATTCATTCAACAACACATGGAAGAATTTTATAATTCTTAATGGCTTTTCATTTTGTCATTTGGACCTAGGTTTAGCCAATATTTATTTTACTGTGCTACAGTTAGGTCTAAGTTGAACTAAGAAATACTATTCCTCAAAGTGTAAATAGTGCATATTTATACATATATATGTACAGTTGATTCTCATAATTCATAGATTCTATATTTGTGAATTCATCTGCTGCTAAAATTTATTTGTAACACCAAAATCAGTACTTCTAGTGCTTCTGCAGTCATTCACAGACATGCAGAACATAAACATTTGAGTCGCCTGAAGTAGACGTTTCTAAGATTCTCAACACTATCTTGCTTCAGCTGTCAGACTGTAAACAAGTAGGTTTTTGTGGACTGTTGAATACGATGTTTTTTGTACTTTCATTGGTGATTTCACTGTTTAAAATGGCCCTCAAGCATAGTGCTGAAGTGTCTAGTGCTTCTAAGCTCAAGAAGGCTACAATGGGCCTTAGAGCAAAAATACTTGTGGGTTAGACAAGCCGTGTTCAGGTATGAGTTACAGTGCTGTTGGCTATGTCAATGAATCGATATATACTAAATAAGGTATCTGGAAACAGAAATACACATAAAACAAGGTTACATATTGGTTGATGAAGATGTTGTGACCAGAGACTTGAAGGAACCGAATCTGTATTTCACCTAACAGTACGGTCCAATATTCAATAATGTAGTGTTTGAGTCTATACAACAAAACTACCACAAGTAAAAAGAATTAGCTATATTTATCAATTAATAACATATGTACTCAAGATAAAAATCTGAAATGGCATGCAAAAATTTAAGCAAAAGGCTGACTTAAACATCAATTCAAATGATTATAAAACTTAAAAATAATTGATCAACTTTCTTCCTTAAAAGTTATTAACTTTTTTTCTTTTTTATTCAGTGCTAGGCATCGAACCCCAGGCCTTGAGCATGCTAGGCAGGTGTTCTACCAATGAGCTGCACCTCCAGCCCTAGCTATTAGTTAATTTTTAACTTCAGAATAAAGCTTGGATAGAAGCCAAAGCTTAGATTATATAGTCATCTAAAACACAAATTTATAACATCACATTAGTATTTCTCAAATTCTAAAGGGTAGAAAATGAGCTTTAAGAAATTATATTTTGGGATAAAATATATCCTGATGCAACTTAATACAGGTACTAGAAGCAGAATTTTATTGTTAGCATTGTATAATAAAGGGATATGAACCCCCTAGGAAAACAGAAAGTCTAATTTTTATATTCTGAATAAAAAGTAAGATGAGCACATCATAGATGTAACAGCACAGTTTCCAAATTTATAGGAAGAGTAGTAAATATTCTATACTAATGTGGGAAGAAAAAATCGCTCTCATGGAAAAGGGCAAGATAACAAAAAACTTAGTAAAACAACTGAATTTGAATTCACAAGATATTTTTCTTTTCGTGGGCTCATATGTGTCAAGAAATAAAGTGTAGATTATAATTAAGTACACAAAACCTTCCTTGTATAAATCAAGGGAACTATGACAGTTGCATCCAATTGAGAACCCACTGCCCAGTTGAAGACATCAAGCATCACCAACAGAGAAATGTTACCAATTACCACTACCAAGAACAACCCTCTTCTTAACTACCTTCCTCCTTTCTACCCCTCAGAAGAAATGTCACTCTGGGGTTTGGGGATTATCTTTCCCCATATATTTTAAAAGTGTACTTTTATATGGATCACCCAATTAAAAATAACTTTTATGATTTCCATGGAAAAAACCTTGAAGAATTCAAACCCTAAAATGCAAATGCTTTAAAAATGCATCACAAATTTAAGCCGTAAATTACCTTAGCATACTTCAGAGAGAGAGAACTAATACATTCCAAGAGACAAAGAAAGTAGACTACTTATTGTGTATGTAGAGACAGCTGAATGTCAAGTCAACTAATCACTGCACTGCCGTGTATACCCAATAAGGGATTTTAGAAAATCATCCACAGATATAATGTAAATTTGTAAGAGACTATTGCCACCTTTTAAACTTCAATAAAAACATTCTCAGGCTGGCTGATCTTATGTTTAATATAAATTAATTTTTTATGCATGTATACTGCTTTGATAGCTTGACTTTGTGAGAACCACTTATGTGTAGTGAAGTTCCACTAGCGAGTGAGTTCCAGGGCCTCCAGTGGAAGTCATCCGTGTGACTCAGGAAGGTGGTAGTAGGGAAAACTGACTGACGCTCGCTGATCACTTACTGAGGATCGTCCATTTGGTCACTGTATGAGCCCTGGCACAATTAACTCCTTTTAAAATAAGCTGGGGATTTATAGCCTTTCTCATAAAGCTGATCTACTACCCGGAAGCGAGATAGATAAATATTTGAAAGAGACTAACTTCCTTTTGGATTAGAATGTTCCTTACCTGGCCATGCTCTGTCCTAGCCCCAGGGCTAAACCAATGGCTGCAGAAGAAAGAGAAGAGGAGTTAGCTGGGACCTAACTGAAAGCAGACGACCAACCCGCAGATCCTTTAAGAAATGTATTTGCCACCAGCAACAGAGAGCCTTAAATATGCTTTATTTTAATGGATATTTCATGTAATTCTAGACTTACACCAATTTTGACAGAAATGTAAGAGTGCTCATAACCTAGTAATTTTCAATTTAATAAGCAAACTGAGTTAGAATTACATTTCCATTTAATTATGTTAACATAAACTGCTGGAACTGTGTTCATTTTATGAATCAATTCTAGTTATAAAATCTACAAATGCTATCATTTGCTACAACTTAATTATACCATCATTACAACAAATTGTGACCTTTTGATTGTTAGAGTTGTAAAAAATAAAAAAAGTTAAAAATACAAGAATATTATATTTTGTAGCTTTGTCCCCAGGAACAACACAAGATGCCCTTGACATGAATTTTGGACCTTCCTCTGAAAGTACCTTGGACCCATTCATTTCGCAGTTATAACAACCAGAACTCTGGCTGGGTGCACATTCAATAATAACTGAAATATACAGGATTCACTGTACAGTTGAAGCCTTCCCTCACACTCCAATCTACCCCATATTGGTTTGGTTGACACTAGGACTCTTAATACCCATCTGATAATAGCCTTTCAAGGGGAGTTGCTATTAGCTTTGTGCCTATTCCTACAGTAGTGTTCTGCATAAAAACTAATTGTAAACACCAAGAACTAGACAACTGAGAGAGATATGGTGGCAAATTAGCCATCAAAAGTCCACAATCATAAGAAATGATACTAATATTACTTTTGATGCTATTTGTTATTTTAAGAAGAAAAATACTGAGTATCTCTCTGTACTAAGTCCTCTTTAGACACATGACATATATTATTTTCCATCCTTGTAAAAACCTTATAATGTTATTCTCATAGTCCAGATGCAGAGTTGAGGGTCTGGATGTTAGGTTACTTGCCCAAGGTGTGATTTCATTACACCATGCTACAGAAGGGCAAGGGGCGTACATGGCACAGGCACATTTCCTGGTACTCTAAGACTTCAGTATATCCTCTAGACTCTGTGGCATTAAAACTGGGAATAAACAATCTCTACATTAATAGGATTTGTCTATGCTCTTCCTATAACATTCCTCAAGCTCATAGTGATGTTCCTTGGCATGGCTGATTTCACCATTTATATGGGAATGTACACTTATTGGTATTAGTGAATGTATTAATTACTAATGGGAAATAAATTATTCATTGTAGTTTAAATGACAGCTTTAGTAAAATGTTTCTTTTTGCTTTAAATAAAATTAAAAAAAAAAATCCCAGCCGGGCATGGTGGCGCACAATTGTAATCCCAGTACTTGGGAGGCTGAGACAGGAGGATCCGGGTTTCCCTTAGCTACTTAGTGAGGCCCTCCGCAACTTAGTGAGACCCTGTTTCAAAATAAAGAATAAAAACTAGGGCTGGGGGTGTAGCTGGAGGTAGAATGCCCCTGGGTTCAATCCTCAGTACCGCAAAAAAAAAACTTCAATAAAAAAAACTAAAAGGATTAAAAGCAGCAGTTACGTGTCTCATTTATACTGACTCTAAAATCTCTGTCCAGAAAGACCACTGTTAACTCTCAGTCTTTTCCTTTTCCTAAATATAATGCTATATTTTTTGCAAGAATGAGGCTATATTGATAGTCTGTGATTGATTTTAGATGCTAAGGATTGACTTCCTATTAGCATAAATTTAGCTCTTTTATAACCCACCCCTCTATTTCCAAGTATAATACCACTTTGAGTAATCAATTATGAATAAGATATTACTATGACTATATGAATACTTTTGCTATTTCCTTTTGTTTCTCCTAAAGTTGATATTTGCCTTGTTTTTCTTCCTTTGCCATTTTTTCTGTGTACCTGCCCACCTTCTTTATTAGAGATGTCACATCCTCATCACTGTTATTTTTCACATATTAAAATACCTTTGACATGCATCCATACCGTACCTCCCACTCTGAATCAGCCCCCGCAAGTTTTCTTGCTAATACTCTGTCCACTTGATCTCATATAGGAGGCCCTTTTCCAGATCAGTCCAGGAATTCCCTTGCTTTCATTGGGTGTTCTTGTCATTTCTGTCCCTTACTGGATCTCCTTTCCTATATCTTACAGGTTCTTAGCTCATTTCTATTGTTTACTGCAACACTCATATTTTAGATATGAGTCCTTTGTTAGATATGTGGTTTATAAATAGTCCCCCCTACTATCTATAATTTCTTTAAAAGTTTCTTTTCTTTTTGTTGGCTTTTGTTGAAAAGGCTATCCTTTGTCCATTGAATTGCTTTTGTAACTTTGTAAAAAAAATCTACTAGCCATACCTGTATGAGACTATTTCTTGGTTCTCTGTTCTGTTTCATTAATTTATGTGTCTATCTCTCTGCTACTACCACATGAACTTGAATACTGTAGCTATATAGTTCTATCTCTCTGCTACTACCACATGAACTTGAATACTGTAGCTATATAGTAAGTCTTGAAATCTAGTAGGATGATTTTCTATTACTTTACTCTTTTAAAATTTATTTTAGCTACTTCCTTTACTTTTTAAAAAAATCATCTTGTTTATTTCTACAAAAACAAAACAAACAAAAAAAAACCTTGCTGGGATTTTGATAGGAATTGCATTAAATCTGAGTATTAATTTGGGAAGAGCTTATATCTTTATATGTTGAACTTTCCAATCCATGAACATGGAATATCTCTATGTATCTTTAAGATTTTCTTCGATTTTCTTCACCCTTTTTATATCCCATTTTATCTTTCATCTCTTTTACCAATTTTTTTTAAATTTATGAAGAAAATTTAAAAATATTCAGTAAAGTTGAAAGAATGCTAGAACATTCATATATCAACATCTAGATTCTACCACTAACATTTTACCAGGTTTATAAAAAGTGTATCAATAGATTTTAATGGTGTCTTTTGATGAGCAAGCAATTTTCTCAGGTTGTTTTGGTTTGTCTTTATACTGAAGGCTTTTCTTATATATCTGGTGATTCCTAGTTATGTATTCAATATTTAAAAGGCACTACAAAACTGAACAGAAGAGAAACGAGTAAGTTTATGCGATGAACACATATATTCTCTTATATGTGGAAAACCTCCATAGACTATTATCTCATTGTATTTTTTTTTCTCAGATTGGTGAATTTCTCAAGAGAGAAATATTTCCTTTCTTGACTGAGACCTATTTCAGCCCAATGCCCCAACTTTTTTTGTGTGTGTGGTACTGGGGGTAGAACCAGGGGGATTTTATCTCCAAGCCCTATTTTACTGTATTTTTTTTTTTGAAACAGGGTCTCACTAAGTTGCAGAGGGCCTCACTAGCTAAGGCTGGCCATGAGCCTGCGATCCTCCTGTCTCAGCCTCCCAAATACTGGGATTACAACCGTGTGCCACCATGCCCAGCTTGCCCCAACTTATTTTTAAGTTTCTAGCTTTTCTCGGGCATGTGAGGGGCAAATTGGCACCTCCTTCAGCAACATCTATGTTTACATTCCTTCTGTCTGCTGAGTTAGCTACAACTCTCCAAGCTGTTCTCTAGAAATTGGGTGAAATCTCTAATCAGCTGAACTATCATTTCCCTCTTTATCCTTGTGTGTTCATACTTTTTTCCTTTTTAGTGGGATTTGGGTAGGACGACTGAAAATAAATGCTCAGAGAGAAAAAAAAATTCCAAGAAAGCAGTATCACTGAAACCATGAAGGAAAAATTTCAAGAAAGGAGTGGTCATCTGTGTTAAATAGATAGAAATCGAGTCTGATAGGGATTGAGAAAACACGACTGGAGGGGGTCACTGGTGAATTTTCCCAGAGAAGTTCCAGGAGGCGGAGTGGGAAGAAATCAGGATTATATTGTCATAGTTGAGTGTGGAAGAAGGGAGATGTGAGGAAGGAGAGCGAACAGACTATAATCCATGCCTACCTAAGTAAGGAAGTTAGGAGTTCAAGGAGAGAAAGAGGAGAGAGAGAGAGAGAGAGAGAGAGAGAGAGAGAGAGAGAGAATTAGTTGAAGGAATGGTACAGGGGATTGAACCCAGGGGTGTTCTACCTCTGAGCTACACCCCCACCCCTTTTAGGTTTTTGTTTTGAAACAGGCTCTCGTTAGGTTGTTGAGAGTCTTTCTACATTGCTGAGGCTGTCCTTGAACCTTGATCCTCCTGTCTCAGCCTCCAAAGTACTGGGATTATACCATGGGTTGAAGGAAATTTTAAAAAGAGATTGAAGAAATGTAGTAGATCATGAACAAAGCTTTTTAAAAGGAAAAATAAGCTATTTTCAATTAAAAACAACATTGGAATAAACTTTGAAAAAATCATGTTTTCTTAATGAGTCTAAAGAACAAAGATAGAGAATATAAGGAAAAGGCCGGAAGAATATTAGGTTAGGGGAAGAGAATTATATCACCAATTTAAAATTTCAGAGCCACAGGGGCTCTGGGTGATGGTTGTATTCAGGAGCAACCAGGGGGCGAGTTACTGGAGTGTCCTGCACATGACGGGACTGGAGTATAAGAGGGAAATGAGCTGCACTCAGCGTAGCACGTAATGTTCCATCCAAGCCGCACCACAGTGCTGTGGCCACAGGAGTCGCCAGCATTTACTGAGCCCTGTATGAAGGCCAGGCATTGTTCTCATTTAATCTGTTAATTACCCCTGGGGTAGATACTATCTTCATTTTGCAAATAAAGAAACAGGTTCAAAGAGATTAAGAGATTTGTCCAAATTTTATAACCCAGAAGGAGTTGGTTCAGGCTCAGGTATTCTGATCCTAAAGCCCGTGTTTCTTCCAAACATTATACATGCTGTCACCAACTAGAACACTTGAATCAATGTGGACAGGAAGACAATTCAGGTGTCAAAGCCCTTTATGAATGGGGACGAGTGAAGAGGGGTAGATGGCAGTATGAATCTCAAACAAGGAAGAAATTTTACTCAGGAGTAAACAAAGGCGCAATTTGGAAGGGACAAGGCTGTGATAGGAAAATGGTGGCCTCTGTGTCCACCATTATAGGAATGAAAAAAGGCCGCAGGTTACCTTCTAGAGCAGTCTGTCTAATTCATCCTGGCAGACTGAAATGTTTCTACATGCTCAATTTCTTTGCACATATCTCCATTAAAAGCAATTCTACTTATATAGTGTTGCTGTTTATCCTGATAATAAATCAGTTGTCCTTAGAAAGGGATAATGATTAAGAATAATAGTAATAGTAATGGTAGTTGTAGAAAATGTGGTAGAAGTAGTTAATAGAAGAAGCAGTAAAAGCCCTACCAACACCAATGAATGTTAGCTGTGTCTTGGGCACCATGACACTATGAAAAAAGTCTCATCGCTATTCAAGGTTATAAGGCTAGCAAGTGCCAGAATCCGAATTTGAATCCAAGCTGTCTGATTCCATACCTGTGTTCCTAACAACACTTCCCAACACTGACTTTAATTTATATCATTATAGGGGAGTGTTATTTATTCATTTGTTTATTTATTGGTATTCCTAAAACCTAGCATAATACTGAAATAAGTTACTTACTTTTTAGTAGTGTCCCTAAAATGAAGGAGTCCAGTTTACATAATGGTAAAGAAGGAAAAATGTCCTTAGAGAGGGAGCTGTAGGGGTGTGTATTTACATTCATTTACAATGGAATCAAGGTTCTAGAAGGGTTCATAGGAAGACTATTCGTGAAAGAAGTATTTGAGAGCGGGGAGCACAGAATAGTTTGAGCAACTTCAGAGAATGGCTAGGCTGAGACACACAGGTGGAGGCCTTTCCTGGCAATCATAGAGACTGAATGTGGTTTCCAAGTTCCATTCTCCTGCTAGGATACAGTACAGTCTAGACATGTCGAGGAACTAAGCCTGACATATATTACTTCATTTAGTCCTCACCATGGCTCTGCTGGTAACAGAAACTGCCATTACCCAGTGAACCCTCACTATAGGGGTCTTTGAAATAGAGCAGGTGTGTTTCCTAACTGTGGAGTGGATAGAATATATGTATATTTTTTTTAATTAAAATCTCTTCAAATGCAGAGTTCCACACTAACTTCTTCTCACTCTTCTTTAATCCTCTCCACCCATAGGAGTGAAATATAGGTAATAGAAATGTACAGGGTTTCATGGCAAATCAATTAATATACCTAGGCAAAACGACAGAGCCAACCTCAAGATTCTTAACTGAGGGCTCATAAAATGTATTTTTCAGAAGAAAAGAGCTTAAGTGCAAATAAATGCAGCCTAAACGCAAGTTTTTATTGTGAGAGAAGAGTTTGTGATTTTGGATTCAGAAACATAATTTTATTTGAATTAATAGTGGGTCTTGAATATATAAATTGATCTACATAGATGCTGTTTGATATGGTAGCAATTAGCAATTTCTGGCTAATTAAATTTAAGGTAATATTAAAAATTAAGTGCCTCAGTTGGAATAGACACATTTCAAGTGCTATGGGCACATGTAGTTTAGGGACTACCATGATATTTAGAGCAGACACAGAACATTTACATTATTGTAAGAAATCATTTGAATAGCACTGTTCTAAATAGGTCAACACTGAAAATTTAAATGAATTTTGGAAATGGTATATAATCTTCTATACTAAATATCTTCACTGAGAACTATAACCATTTTATCAAAGATTCTTGGAAATATGAAGAAATATATAATAGAAAGGAGGAAAGGAAATGATTAAGTAGAAATATATGCCAAACTCCTAACCCAATACCCTATAACAGAGTTTCATAGATCAATATATGGGAAATAAAAATTAGGGCAAGAAGAGAGAATATAAAGAGCCATTTGGCTAAGAACCAGGTCTTGGTAGCAACCTCAACTGAGAATGTCAGGATCGAGGTACATGCCTCACTGCAGAAACTGACAGGGATCCCTGTTCATTTACACAAAGTGAAGAAGTAAATAAACAAAAGTAACCCAAAGTCTTAAGTGCCTTTCCACTACTCTTAGGAGAAAGAATCTGTAACATGACTAGCCTGGCTTGGCATCCTCAGGTCCCTGCCTACCCCCTCCAGTCTCATCTCATCCCACACTCTCTTCTTTCACATTCTGTGCTCAATCTGCTTTCGCATTCTTTTAATTTCTTGAATGCAGACATTTCTCTATTAGAAATGCCCTTCTCACTACCAATTCATTTAGTTTCTAGAAATCTCATAAACCTTCTAAGACTGTCTACATGTACACATACACACACACATATATGTATGTATGTGTATATGTATATATACACACATATTATATATATATATATATATATAGTGTGTATGTGTGTGTTCCTGAGGATTGAACCCAGGGGCATTCTACCTCCAGGCTACATACACCCCCAGCCCTATTTAATTTTTTTATTTTGAAACAGGGTCTCATTAAGTTACAGAAGGCCTTGCTAAATTGCTGAGGCTGGCTGTGAACCTGTGATCTTCCAGTCAGCCTCCCAAGTACTGGCACTACAGGCATGTGCCACCATGCCCAGCTTGACTATGTCTATTTTACATTCATGCTTTAAAAGTTTTCCTTCAGAGTACATAGCGTAATATGTACTAATATATTTATGTGTCAGTATATACTTATGCATTTATGTGCAGGCTTACTGATTAATGTCATCAACTTTATTAGACTGTGAGTACCATGAGAACAATAGCATCTGTCTTGTTCACTGTTGTATATCTAGCACTCAGTATACAGGAGGTCCTCATATATATTTTCTGAATGAGTAAATAAAGGAATGCCTTTAGATATAGGAAAGGATTTTACCAACTACAGCCAACATGCTAGTCTCTATGAAAGCAAAAAAATGAGAGCACGAACCTTTTAAGACTCTTTCATGTTCTTATGTTTTTTGGTTTTTTTTGCGGTACCGGGGATTGAACGCAGGGGCGTTCTACCTCCGCGCTACGCCCCTGTCCCTATTTTTTATACTTTATTTTGAAACCGGGCCTCATGAAGTTGCGGAGGGCCTCACTAAGGAGAGAGAGAGAGAGAGAGAGAGAGAGAGAGAGAGACAGCGAGAGAGCTGAGGTTGGCCACGAACCCGGATCCTCCGGTCTCCACCTCCCAAAGTACTGGGATTACAAGCGTGGGCCACCACGCCGGGCCCTTTCATGTTCTTATGTTTTAAGGAGAAGATGATGAAGATGGTTAAGTTATTACTCATTCATTAGCTTTTTCTATGAAACAAAGAGTCAACTCTAAAATTATGCTTAAGAGGCTCTTGAAAAACTTTGTTTCTTTTATTAAATTGCTAACAAAATCTCGGAAAGTTTAGCCTGGTATGATTGCTAAACAGAAAGCCCCAAGCTTGGTACTTAAGCTCTGGTACTTACTAGTTAGGTGACCACTGACAAATTATTTTTATTTTTCTGGGTCTCAGTTCCTTCTTCAAGTAAAAATAAAAATCCCTCTCAGCTGGGTGTGGTGGCACACGCCTGAAATCTCAGTACTTGGGAGGCTGAGAGAGGAGGATCATGGTTCAAGACCAGCCTCAGCAACTTAGACTCTCAGAAAACTAGCAAGACCCTGCTTCAAAACAAACAAACAAACAAACAAACAAACAAACAAAATAAATAAATAAAATAAAAAAAGGGCTGGAGGTGTAGCTTGGAGGTAGAACCCTTCTGGGCTCAATCTCCAGTACAACACACACACACACACACACACACACACACACACACACACACACTAAATACATAAAAAATTAATGCCTCTCGGTATTTGGAGTCTTTCAGAGGAATAAGAATCTGACACATAGTATTTAAAATAAATATTAATTTCTTTTCCCCAATAGTACACTATGGAATAAATTAGTATATTAACTTTTATTTTTTGAGTTATGCATACAAAAAGTGCTTTTTTGATTCCTAAATGTCTACAGACAAACTGGTGCTAATGGGTGCCACTTACAGGATTCTCCCACATGGTTAGCATGTTGTAGAACATATAATAGATGCTTTATACCTTTTTAAATTGACTTTTGGTTGTATGGTATTAGACTATGTGACTTGAGAAAAGTCAAATTATCTATAAAACAGGGATGTAATGCTTGCTATGACTACTCCAGAGAGGTAGTAAAAATCTTAAAATCAGCAATGTATATGAAAATGCTGATAAATAAAATATACTGTATGATATAAAATATCATCGTCATCATTTTGAAATGTTTTATACCTAGTTCAATAATCTTTTTGTATTCTACAGAGGAACGTTGTAAAATATCTTATATAAGAAAGAGCTATTATACTTATGCTATAACTAAAAACTAAGACATATGTAGGCTAAGTGACTTACCCAAGGGAATTACAGTAAATTAGAGGTAGAACTGATCTACTATATCTTATTTATCTCAATCTTTCTTTTTTTGATACTGGGGATTGAACCCAGGGGCATTCTACCTCTGAGCTACACCCCCAGCCCTAATTTTTATTCTTTATTTTGAAACAGGGTCACACTAAGATGCAGAGGGCCTCACTAAGTAGCTGAGGCTAGCCGAGAACCCAGATCCTCCTGTCTCAGCCTCCCAAGTACTGGGATTACAACCGTGCGCCACCATGCCCGGTTCTGTCTCAATCTTGAGTTAAAGCCACTTTCCCTATAAAGCAATAGATGCTAAATTTCAAAGTGTGAAAGTATTCCCAATGAACATAACCTTTAATCCAGGCAAATCTTGCTTTAAGCAAACTTGATATTTACACAAAAGATAAAATAAGGGGTGAATATTTGCTTTATAAAGAAATTCATAATAGGATTATAATGAGTTACCCATGTGCATTTAAATTAAGTTTGATCTATATACAGTTAACCAGGTAAATACCTTTTACTTAAAAATGAAATAAAAGCAAAATATAAATATTAATTTAAAAGTTAATTAATAAATCATATTTATCTCTATTTAAAAACACATATCTCAGCCAGGTGTGGTGGTACACGACTATAATCCCAGTACTTAGAAGGCTGAGACAGGAGGATCACAGGTTGGAGGACAGTTTCAACTGACCCTTAGTAACTTAGTAAGATCCTGTCTCAAAATAAAAAGTAAAAAGGGTTGGATGTGTATCTGGGAGGTAGAATGCCACTGGGTTCAATCTCCAGTACCAAAATAAAACAAAAAACAAACAAACAAAAACCTACATCTTATAAGTTATTGGGAAAAGTTATAGAGAAAAGAAAAAATCCTAGAACCATTTAGAGAATACATAAAGGGAAGTGGATAGAATAAAAACTAATCCAATTTCATGCTTACATATGTTTTTAAAAAGGTAGTTATAATTAATTTTTCATATTTAATATTTGCATATTTAGAAAAGGAATAATTAAATGTGAGTTTCAAAACTTAACATTGTTTTTACTCAGAAATTAGATGTAATTTCTCTGGATTAGCTGGATTGAGACTCATCCAGCTACTTTTCCTGTAGATTTCTGGCTATATTAATGAATATTTAATTTATCTGTGCTAAATATTTCCTGTTAAAAGAAACCTATATTATGTTAATGACTGATAATAATGTGTTTTCAAAAAATAATTACTAAGTCGAACTTAAGACAATTAGTACAATATTTAGTGTTACTTTATTAAAATGATCATATTTTTGTAATTATAATACACTATAAGACTTCTTAACATCTGTCCAGTGCACATGTTAGTTTACCTTTAAAAACAAGACTCCATATTCCAAAATGTGTGTGTAAAGTTGGTCATTCACCAAATTACTATAAGTAATATTTTTATAATGGAAATTATTTTAAAATACTCTTATTTTATAGAAACTATAGATATAAACTTTTATTGACCTGCCTCCACTCATCTATACTGAGCTGAAAACTTGGTAAAGTGGGCTTTTCCAAATGGAACACATGCTGGGTATTGTTCTATTAACTCTAAAGCATCCATTTCCCTTCCCTAGCTCAGCAACTCTGTGTCTTTTGATTAATCAATTCTAGGCTGCTCTACATCAAGCTTTGTTAACTGTGTTACCATCTAACCACATGGATTCAAAACTGAAAATTCCTAAATGTTATATCCTGTACAGTATTTTGCTTTATTTATTAAAATCTACTTAAGCTTGAAAGAAAAACAAGTGAAATGATTATTCTAAGTATTCCTATATAAGATTGTTTTTGGAGGGGATTTTCCAAAGTAAAACAAATATTGACTTAGAGGAATCAATAATGGAATGAAAATAGTAGCTGTTGCTTTACTATCCAATGGGAGTTCCAAAATATTTAGTACATATTTTTATGAAGACATCTACAGTTTTTCAATACAAATTTAAATATTTGCAGAGGATTTAATCATCTATCAATTATACATTGATATTTTAAAATAAAGCCATTATGTCACTCTTCCCAAAATATACACTGCAATCTAAATATCACTGTTATTTGATATCCACCATTGTCTATTTGAAAACAAAAACAAAACCGGGATACACACTTTTTTTAAAAGTTGAAAATTTTACATGGCTATTTTTTCTTCTTAAACTCATATTTCTGCTGGGCGTGGTGGCGCATGATTGTAATCCCAGTACTTGGGAGGCTGAGACAGGAGGATCCGGGTTCACAGCCAGCCTCAGCTACTTAGTGAGGTTCTCCGCAACTCAGTGAGACCCTGTTTCAAAATAAAGAATAAAAAGTAAGGCTGGAGGTGTAGCTTGGAAGTAGAATGCCCCTGGGTTCAATCCCCAGTACCACACACAAAAAAAACACCTCATGTTTCCAATTTACTTCCTGTCAGAATTTCAACCCAATATATTTTTATGTCCCATAGCTTTTATTAGTTACCCTATTACATGCTTCTGCAACAAAAACATATGTGTATACATAAACAAAATTTTCTTAAATTTCTATTTTAAGAGGTATGTTCAATGTTGATAACAGTTATTTAAAGCCTGAAATCATCAATCATATTCAATTAATTAAACCAACATAAATATATTTTGATAATACTAAGCTCCCCCAATTAAAATTTTATTAGAAAAGCATCATTGAGATTTATCCAAAATTAGTTCATATATCCATTGATGGATATTATTTTTAGCATCAACTCTATTCCTCTTTCATTTTTATAGTTTTGAGTGCTCAGAAACCCTGTCCATACAATTTAGTAAATGGAAATAAAAGGAATTTGGTTAAAGCAGTTGGTCATTTGATTATTTTAACTCCTCCAGAGTTTTGTACCAAAAGTCTCAAAATGATTTATGGATTAAGGATTATTTTTACTTATCTATCAGCTGATGAAAGAAAAGGCTTAGAAACTATCCGATGATTTGCAAAACATTTTGTGACTTAGTTATTAAATTCAACTTTTCAACATTGATTGATACCAGCTTAATATTGGGAATCTCTCAATTTAGAACTCAAGATGATTTTACACTCTGCTTCAAAGTAAGATTAGGATTGAGTGTATGTGTCTTTTATTTTTCCTAAAGTAGAAGAAAGGTAATTGTGGAAAGTAAGAACCAGCAAAATATTCAGAGCAGATAATTTTCAGGAAAGAAGATTATAGATGGAAACAAAGCATCTAGAATCGACTTTGGCAAAACCACTGGTGAACCTGATTTCCTTGGAAACCATCTGCATATCTTGAGGATATGAATACCTATGGTTTTCCCATTATGAGATACTAAATTTGAGAGCAACAAAAGTTTCATATATCTGACATGGGGGATAGTTGAACAGAGAAAGGTCAACAGGCAGTAGGGACCATTAGTCCAGATACAGAGTTGGTGAAGCACACAAATAAATGATCTCTGAGCCGGGCGTGGTGGCGCACGCTTGTAATGCCAGTACTTGGGAGGCTGAGACTGGAGGATCCGGGTTCGCGGCCAGCTTCAGCTACTTAGTGCGGCCCTCCGCAACTTCGTGAGACCCTGTTTCAAAATAAAGAATAAAAAACAGGGCTGGGGGTGTAGCTCGGAGGTAGAGTGCCCCTGGGTTCCATCCCCAGTACCGCAAAAAACAAACAAACAAAAAAAACAAAAAACGATCTCTGGCCATACCTTGCACACTGACCATATACCTTCCTCAGTTAAGGAAATGATAAGAAAAATTCAGATACTAGGTAAGGAAGGCAATAAAGATAACAAAGTAGAGTAAAATGGGGTCAGTTTTAAAGCAGAGAGACAGGCCAGTCCCTAAAAGGGTTCCAATCCAATGTAACTCAATGGGGATTCCGTGTGTGTGTGTGTGTGTGTGTGTGTGTGTGTGTGTGTGTCTGAACAAAGTTGCTTGTGTATGTGTATGGATTTGTATAAAGTAAAATTCTCATACAGTCCCCAGTGGCTTCTTCTAAGGGTGGGGTCTATAAGGCATCTTCCTCATTTGCTTTACCTATGTAAGAGATGGTCCTAAAGAAAGGGAAGAAAATACAGATATGCTAAAAAATATCTTTTATATACAATCTAAATTGAATGAAAGTCTCATAATTAGGGAATTTCCATTTGGAAAACAGGTAGTGGTAAGGAATTTAGTTTTTTCTTTTCTTCCTTTGGTATTGGGGATCAACCCAGGGATTTGGGCATGATAGGCAAGCACTCTACCACCAACAGCCCTAGAAGCTAGATTTAACAAAATATATGATTAATATAATTTGGCTCTGGTATAGACTTAGATGTTAAAACCTCTCCATAGGATTTCTCTGAAAAAAAAAAAAAAGGAATAAGCCTAAGCCTACCAACAGAGGTTTCTGGTGCCTACCCTCTGGAGGTCATTGTTTTGAATTTCCTCTGGACAGAAGTTTTAAACTAAGGGTTAAGTAAGGGTACAGGAAGAACACCAAGGCCAGCAGAATTTTCTGGTATAGAATTGTAAACATTAACACAACAGAAACCAACTAAATTTCTGAAGAAACCCTAGTGTGCGTGCACGCACATTAGGTCACGGGTCTCTGGCCGTAAACCATGACTGTCTCCAATAAGAAACTGGCTACTAAGACTACAGAACCCTGGAAGAACAACTGTTGCAATGAACATATCAGCTATGGTCTTAAGAAGAACAAGGAAGGTGCTCCAAGAAAGCAGAGAAAGGACTGCTTGCCAAACTGGATATATATGTTATAACATGCGAAGTATTAAGTATCCCATTCCCTGAATAAGAGCTTTTGTTGAAATGGCCTGCCTTCTCTACAATTCTTTTTTTTTTTTTTTGCGTTACTGGGGATTGAACCCAGGGGCATTCTACCTCTGAGCTACACCCCCACAGCCCTATTCTTTTTTTATTCTTTATTTTGAAACAGGGTCTCACTAAGTTGTGGAGGGCCTCACTAAGTAGCTAAGGCTGGCCACGAACATGGATCCTCTGGTCTCTGGTCTCAGCCTCCCATGTACTGGGATTACAAGTTTGCGCCACCACGCCCGGCTTTTCTCCACAATTCTATACTGTACATGTATGCACTTTTAATTTATAGGTCACTAGACTAAAAGCAGCCACAGTCAGATCTGATTAAAACTTCACATCACTCAGAGGTCTTGGATGAGATTTCCAGATAGACAAAGTGACCGGATGAGACTTGAGGTGATCTCCTCTGGAAAAGGCAGGACGACCATAGTATGTGTGGATGGAGAGAAAAGAGCGTATGCATGCTGGGAGGCCAGCGAGCTGACTGTGACGAGTTTTGCTGGTAGCTGCTCAATCGACAGTATCCTCTTTTGATCCTTATTTGTTAGGGCTAACTGTGCCAGATTCTAGAATCAATTGTGACTAATCTAAAGCTTCACCTGCTTTAGATACCTGCTTTGCTAACCTCCCTTACATCTATGGGCAACCAAATAACCCAGTTCTGGCCAATGAGAATAAAGGGAAGGTAAGTAAATGGCTGTGAAAAGTTTGTTTCTGGATGAGAGGTGAAACAGGAGAGCTGCTAGTACCGCCCTTCCCTCTTCAAGGCTCACAGGAGATGCCCACCAGTTGCAGCCATCATGAGGCAATCCATATGCGGAAGGGCAGAAGAAGAAAAGGTAAGGATGATGTTTTGTATTGAATTGTGCCTCCCCCAAATGGTGGAGTCCTAATCCCCAATACCTCAAAATATGGCCTTATCTCTACATGGGATCTTTTCTCTTTCTTCTTTTCATTGTTTTGTTTTGGTACTGGGGATTGAACCCAGGGGCATACTACTTCCCAGCTACACCACTAGTCCTTTTTATTTTGAAACAGAGTCTCGCTAATTTGCTGAGAGTCTCACTAAATTGCTGAGGCTGTCCCTGAACTTGTGATCCTCCTGTCTCAGCCTCCCAAGTACTGGGATTACAGGGTGGGTCACCACACCCAGTTTATAGATAAGATCTTTATAGAAATAATCAAGTTAAAATGAGGTCATTAGGGTGGGCCTTACTCCACTATGACCTTATAAAACATTTTTATATATCTGTTTCTGTGCCTTTATAAAAAGAGGAAATTTAGATGGACACACACACACACACACACACACACACACACACACGAGAACACCATGTGAAGATGAGGACAAATAGGATAGACGACGCATCAGAAGCCAAGGAATGCCAAGGAGTGCTGGCAACACACCAGAAGCTAGGTAAGAGGCAGGAAACAGAAGACCCCTCCTATCCCTAACAAGGAATCAACCCCGCTGACACCTTGGCTTCAGACTTGATCTAGAACTGTGAGAGAAGACATTTCTGTCATAGAAGCCGCCCAGTTTGCCATACTTTGTGATGACAGCCCTCGCAGCCCAATACAGATAAAGTCAAGAGCTGAAATAGTCTAGTCTTTGATGACAGCTTTACACTACTGAACAGGCCCCTTTCCCCAACGCCCTATGTGAGAAAATAAAAACAAAACAAACAAATCAACAAAAACGATCTCTGGTTTAAGCTATTGTTAACTATACATAGTACATTTTGATAAATAAATGTTTTAAAAACAATTATGAATAACAAATAGGCTTTTGATAGATAGAGGTAGGAGGGAATGCGTGAGCAAAATTCTAGGGTGAAGGGGGCATTAAAGGATAGGTTATATTCAGGGAACAGTGGTAGACCAGGTAGCTGCTCTAATGACTTTATGAGGGAGAAAGAATGAAAAATAAGGTGGAAAGGTAAATGGAACCTGACCTGGAGAGTGTTTAATGATTTCTCCACTAGTAACAGGCAGTCCTAGAGATTTTAAATAATCAGAACTGAACTGGAATAGCAGAAATCAGTAGTATGTAATGAAACGGTAGAAGGTCAGAGAGGCTCCTGCAATGACATAACAGACGTCATTGCAGGGCTTTAATCATGGTAGGGAACAGGAAATGGAAAAAGAAGGGTCAGAGATACTAAAGAGACTGGACCAGTAGCACGTGGGAGGTGAGAGAGTAAAATTATCCCAACATCTTTGTCCAACTGTTGAGAGATTGGAACTCTGTCCACACTGGGATTACTCACGGAGCTCTAAAAGTCCTGACCTATGAGTTCTACCCCCAAAGGATCTTAACTTAATTGACTGAGAACCACTGGAGACATTGGGGTGGAAGGCACAGAGGGCAATTCACTGACGGTCATGCCTGCTGATTTAGAAGCAATACTCCAGTTGACATTCATTCAACAACTGTTTTGACTGTCTACAACGTACCAGGCACTGCGCTCACACTGGGGCTCCAACAGCAGTAAAGAGACACAGTAGTATTTATCTGCCTTTGGAGCATTCACAGTTTTTACCAATTAAAATTTTTGGCTTAAAAACAGCTACAAATCTATTTGCCTGAAATTTGTTTTTTGCTAATGTTTTATCAAAACAGAAAATTAAGAAGAAAATATACAAAACATTCTGCAATAAATTCTTTGCTCTTTTTTTCTGTTTGAGGGAAAAATGACAGGGAAAAGGTCTTACAGGATGACAAAAGTGAATGAAATCAGGGAAGACAAAAGTGAAGATTATGATGTCATTCTGCTATAGATGAACAATAATTTTGTTTTATATTTGTTATGGAATGGATTAAAAAGCAAACTACTAAATCCTAATATGATTGCTTGCTGAAAAAATGTATTTAATAATTAATTCATGTCTTCCCACATTTTATGGTCTTTTCTAAGTTCAATCAACTTCACAGTTCACAGGAGACATGTTAATGAATTGAAAAACATAAGCTTTTTCAAGCAAAGGCATATTTAGAAATAGAATTATCATCTAGAAATTCAACCAAGAATTTACCAAAATCAAAGCTGAACTGCTTCATTTTTAAAAATTGTCCAGTAGTCTCTTCTTTTTGTACTGCCTTTTTAAAAAAATTTTCAATGATTTTTTGCAGTGCTGGGGATGTTAAATGGAAACACATTCTGGTTTCTTCGAGGTTTTGTAGGAGCAGAGAGTAGTGATGAAAAACCAGTCACTTATTCTTCATTTTAGCACTTTAGAAGGTTGGGGCAGGGAGCAGGTAACAATGGAGGAGAACGGTACAAGACCGCTCGATGCTACTCAATGTCATTACAATGTTAATACTTTCAACTAATATATGAATTTCGATAATGCATGCATTTCAAACTCTATAACAAAATAATGTATTTAAAAATCTTTATTTAAATTTCTGTCATGGGTTCCATTTAAATTCTTCTTGTACTATTACCACTGGTATATGACGTTTACTCTTGCTGAAGTCAGCTACAAGTTAAACTGCATTTACTAGCAACAGCTGCCAATTTCCCCAAAGAAATAAGGAGAATATGTCAGCGAGGTGTTATAAATACAATGAGGACTCACTCATGATGATGCGAATCGGGGGAAAAGTGAACCATCCTCTTGTGACTGCCTGGGCCAGGAGTGGGCACCTGAAGAGAGATTTAAAAACAACACAAACAGTGAGTCCCAGATCGGTTACTAAGAAGACAGAAGTTAATAGGAACATATCCATTTGAGGGTGTCATGCTAAAACTGAGAATATAACATTAATTTTCAAATCTAAAACAAAATTGTATGAACCAATGTATAATTTAATTCCTGTTAAAAATGCTCCTGTGCTCTAGTGTATTTCTTCTGCTAGAATTTTAAGTGTCTTAATAATAGCATAAACATTAAATACCTTTCTTAAGAAACAGAGCAGTGATTCATTTCCAAATATTGTCCAACTGCTCATATGTCTAATTTTATGTGAAAAAAGACATTTAATTAGATCAATGTTGAGCAGATGAAATTTCCAAGGACCGATGTATTTATAGTTGTTCCTACAAATAAACAGTATGTAGTATAATATACACATTTAAATGCATATAAAATCTTAGGGCAAGGAAGTAGTGAGTAGTCCTTCTTAGAGTTTTCCCACAGAAATCATCTGCATATTTACATAGAACAACATGTACTTACACCTGGGAGAATAATATTTTACTCCTTTATTTCTAAATAAAATTAGATATCTGATAAAGAATATTTCAAAAATTTTCTTGATGATGTAAGCTACTCCCATTTTTTAAAGAATTTCACAACTTTCCTATCTTTTAGAAGGTTCTCAAAGGGAAACACACACACAAACACATACGCACACACGCGCACACACACGCGACCATGCATGAATGAATCTACCATCACAAGTGACAACGCATAAACACAGCAAGACTCTAAGTTCTACTTTATCATAATAAAAAGATTACACTTTAACTTGGGAAGTGCCCTTTAAATAGAATAGAGCTTTTAAAAGGCATGATGAGTTAAGTGCCTCTAAAAGAAACTAGCATTTTCATAAGTGCATTTCTTCTTGTATTGCTTGGTAACAAGGATGCCGGCAGGTACTCTGGAATTCCAAAGAATGCAAATATTGAAAATGTGTACAGATGAGGACATGACTAAGCCTGTAGTTGGAGCACCACAGGTAAACATGTGGCTCAACTCCAGGACCACATCCTGCATTCATCTCAGAATGCAGTTTTCATGCTTTTCCACTGGGTATCCCTGGAATACAGTAATCCATTTTCTGCACTGTGGCTATGAGAAAAGCCGACTGTGCCTATGTCATGCTTTGTTAGAGGTTCATGATCACATTATCTCATGGTGGACCTGACACTTTTATTCAGTTTACAGTGTGTTCTATGTACAGGCAACTTATTTCCTTTGCCAGGGCTGCTGACAACCTTTTCCACACTATATTAATCTTGTTTACTGACTTTATCTTGGTACAAATATCAGAAAACTGAACTTTTTATCTCAGAGAAAAAAATAAACAACGTGTTGACAGAAGCAGAAGCTATTTTCAGGACTAAAATTGCTTGTTTACCTGAAGCTATACTTATAGAAAATGTTTAAGTCTTACTCTGGCTTGAAAATACATAATCTGAAATTTAATAAATGAAGAAATTTCACATACACCCATGTGATAAATTGCCTGATGAAAACAATGCAACTGAATACAATAAAATAGAATTTATAACTAATTTATACCATAATACAAATGTAAGCTTTCAATCTAGTCAGGAATAATCATACTATGTATCTCTCAGACATTGTACATATGTATAAAAACAATAAGCTCAATTCAATTGCAGCAAATAACTCACAAAAGATTTACAGTATAAATGCAGATATTTAAATGATTTTACATATTTTCCTAGGAATGGACTTTAAAAAAGAGAAGTGAATATTCAATATTGTTATTTCAAGTCAATTTATGTTTACTTCTAAAAATATGCAAAATGAGCCACGTATGGGTGGCACAGGCTTGAAATCTCAATATTTGGGAGGCTGAGACAGGAGGATCGCAGGTTCATGGCCAGCCTCAGCTACTTAGTGAGGCCCTCCATAACTTAGTGATGTGATGATGCATATTTAGAGCTTGATAGTTAAAAAGTTGTCAGCTAAAATGACTCCATATTGATACTCACACTGACCTCAACCTGGCCCTGAAACAGGGAAGTTGGCCATGGAAAAATCAAACCAGGATGTTGGCAGGGTAATGGGTAACAACAATGTGTTACTGTTATTGTCGCATTGTCATTGCTAACAGCGTATGTTCTTGCTTTTGTATGCTCAATATGCTTGCTTGCTCTACTGCGGGAAGTAACTGTTGGAACACCTGCCATGGGAACCTGCTATGGGAAACCAAACTCTACGCCTTTGGCTTGTGGCTCTCCTGTATATAAGGAGGGCTCTGAGGAATTGGGCACTGCACCTGGCACTCGTGCTATGTGTTGTCCCGATCGATCAGCAATAAAGGCTCTCAATTAACACCTTTGGTGGTCTGATTGGTCTTGATTGGGATACTACCTCACAACAGTGAGACCCTGTTTCAAAATAAAGAATAAAAAATAGGGCTGGGGGTGTAGCTTGGAGGTAGAATGCCCCTGGGTTCAATCCCTAATACTGAAAAAAAAAAAGCAAAACAGGCACAGTTTAGAATGTTTTCAAGGAAGTAAAGCAACGCTGCATATGTGGGAATGATGATCTTCTCAGGGTCAACATCTCTGGTTTGCCCCAGAAGGATAATATTATTATAGTGGGAGACTTTTCTTTTACTTTAGCAACTAGACTCCTTTATCTCAAATCTGAGAATAATATCTTTAACATAGAATTCAGCTTGTGGAAAGTAGTATTTACACTGAAGTTTGAGTATATTTTAAACTTTAAAATGTATTTAATGTGATTGTTAGTAGAATACTTTAAAGTATTATTAAACTCCAAGAAACATACTTAAAGAATTCACTGTAAGCCAGGTGTGGGGGCGCACGCCTATAATCTCAGTACTTGGGAGGCTGAGACAGGAGGATCACAGGTTCGAGGACATTCTCAGCAGTAGTGAGACTCTCATCAACCTAGTAAGACCCTTTTTCCAAATATGAAATAAAACCGGGCTGGGGGTAAAGCTCGAAGGTAGAATGCCTCTGGGTTCAATTCCTAATACCACACAACACAAAATAATTCATTGTAAAATTTTATAAATCAGGGAAGATAATAATCCTTATAAAAATAAAAAGAAGCAGTTTTCAACATCAAAAGAAAGTATTAATTTCTAGTAAATAAATAAGTATGGCTATTGTTTTATTCTCTAAAATACATGCCTTTCAGCAATTCTAGAAATATTTTGGAAAGAAATCAAATTTAATAAAATGTCCTATTACTTTAAATAAAAAATGTTCACATAGTCAAATTTATTAGTATAAAAAATTGTTCCATAAGATTAGATAGGGAACAGGTATTCTGTTCTTCATGAAAAACTGCATCTCCATCATGCAGTTATTGTTACTGTTAAAACTCTCGAGGTGATTATTCATATCATTAGCCAATATTCAATGATAACGTTGGGTATTACACTGCATGCTCTGAATTCTTACATTTAATTTCTAAATATTACACCAATAATGACAGTAAAGTAGGCGTATTTCTTTTCATTACCTATGCTTATTACACAAATAAAATCAGAAAGAAATAAATGATTTCCAGATAACATTGCTTTTATGTCATAATGCTAAAAGAGTACACCTCAGTAATCTCTTTTGTTTGAAACCACATTGTCAACCTCAGAAAATAGGAATGTGGTGGCAAGAGATGAAAATTTAACAACAGTGGTACAAATACCACTGTCAATTTATAAGGTCACCAATCGCAAAAGTATCAGAAATTCAGCTAAATGATGTCAATGGCAAGAATCTATTCTATCCATTTTTCAGAAATATTAAAATGATTTTTTTCATTTTATCACCGATAAAACACCAATTTTATGCTTATCCCCAAAAGATAAACATGACCAGTTGCTTTTATATCTTATTTTCATTTTGTTATTACCAAACCTACTGCCACTTCCACAACTACACAGTTGAACAAATCACTTCTCAAATCAGGCAAACTTAGTTGATAAAGAACAGTCTTATCTGGTTGACACATAGGTTGTTCAATTATGAGTGACATCCACTTATATTCTCAATGATTAAAATTCCTTTTGTAAATTAATGAAGGTTTCTGTCATCACAGAAGTAAAAGAAATCCCCCATCTCTGCCTCTAGTATATTCATTCCCCTTCAACGTTCTGATTTCCAACTATATTTTATTTGCCTTCCAAATGCTATTCTGCTTCGGTGCTCACACTGACAAACACTTATGGTGGCAGGCTGCCATTCAAAAGAAGGCTTTTCAATTTTGTGCAGACTGGTCAATCAAATCTGCGTGGCCCCCAGGCTGTAGGGAGACATTGCCTGAGCGTTCCTGCCAGTTTCCTCAAGACCCAGAAGTTTCCTGCTTCTTTAGGACAATTATTAATTTGACTCCCTTGAAGAAAGAAACAAGCCTTTAAAGTTTAGCAGGCTCTGCATAAAGGCTGCTAGTACGTTCAACAAATGTGTCAGTCAAGTATATGTGGCAGATATTAAGGAAAAGAACTCCACAAAAACAAATTTAAAAATATGGCTTAAAACCCTGGGGGTAGGAAGTAAGAGGGGGAGGGTAAAGAAGTAGAAGAAAACAGATTTTAGTTGCTAGTCTTTGTTTTAAAAAGAAGCCAGGGAAATAATATCCTAAATGTTTTTCAGAAATTAATTTTAATACTTATTTAAATGAATATGTTCAATGTTTATCTTTTACCCTGTACAGATTAAAGGGAAATTCTTTGCAGGCTCCTGTTTATTTTTTTAATTTTTTCCTGCTGCATTATAACTATACAGAATAGTGGCATTCATTGTAATATATTCGTACATGTGTATAACATAATTTGGTCAATTTTGTTGCTTCCTACCCCCATCTCCATATCCTCTACTGGCTTCCCTTTCATTTTCATGAAATTCCCCCCATTTTCCCTCTAGTTTCCACATATGAGGGCACCTGTGTTTTTACATTGTTGTTCTAAAAGTTATGTTACAAGATACTGGAGGGAATTTATAAAATATTTCATTGTGTCATCTATTCTCATATTACAGAATGGTCACAATTCACAAAAGGAGCCATCTATTCGGAGATAGAAAACACATTCAAGAAAATAACATTAAAATTACTTTTAAAGTAACATGCAAAAAAAAGTAAAAATTACTTTAGAATTACTTTCAAGGCACATACAGAATACTTTCAAGTAGCATAAATTGGATGCCATTTATAAGATTAAAGGAAAACAAACTATTTATTTGATTTAAGAAAAGTAAGGAGGAAAAAAACCACCTCACTAAGAAGGGAGTTGTTTGCAATTTATCACCCCCTGTTCCAATCCATCTTAACAACTTGCCAAATTTAACTTTTTAAATTGCTGCTTTCACATATCAACCTTCTCATTCCAGAGCCGTCCATGGCTCTGCATTGAAAGCAAAATGAAAATTAACAAGCAATGAATGCAAGGCTCTCCCGATCTTCCTAAGAGTTTGCTAATGCGATCTAGCACCTTATGCAGCCACTGACTGCCACTTCTAAACTCAACACTGAGGCCTACTTGATTACTTGATACAGTCCAACAAATAATTACTAGTAACCTACTATTTATATAAAAGTATGCTTAAATTTACTATATAATGAGTGGAAGTGGTGTGTGTTTCCTGTTCAGTTGGGTGATTTCAGTTATATTATTACATAGAATTAATCTTTTAAAAAATTTAGTTATAGAACCCTTTTCTAATTCCAACTTTTCCTATTGTTTTGTTTCTTAAAAATAAGAATGATATCTGGCCAGGTGTGGTAGTGCATGCGTGTAATTCCTTGGGAGGCTGAGACAGGAGAATCACAGGTTTGAGGCCAGTTTCATCAACTTAGAGAGACCTTATTTCAAAAATAAAAAATAAAATAGGGCTGTGGGGTCTAACTTAGAGGTCAAACACCCCTAGATTCAATCCCCAGTACCAAATAAATGAAATAATATCAGTAAATAATTCATATGAGAATTTATATTTTACCTTCATTTTCTGGATTTCTATGAAAATAAAATATGTATTCACAGCGTAGACCAGGAAAATCCACTTAACTGGCTACAAGAAACCAATGAGTAAAAGGCATGTAAAGAATGTAAGATGTATGCAGGAAACCAGGGGGACTCTGAAGTCCTTAAAACAGGGGTTTTAATTTTAGACAATTCCTAGAAGGAACATCAGGAAGGAAGATAATCTATTTCTGAGGACAAATGGATTACCTGAGATTTTGAAAACTGTTGTACTAAATCACTAAGTTTATACAATATAACTTGGTTTTCTAACTAGGAAAATGCCTCAAAGTTTGGGACTTTATAAAAACTAATAATAGTATAGAAAGATATACCAGGTTCTCCTCATCAATCCTATCTTTAAAAATACCAATATTCACAAATAATCTTCCTCTTAACAGGAGAGGTCAGCTTAGGGGGAACTTTTTATTAGGATCTATATGGCATCTTCTATTCTTGGCTTTCATATTGTCTAAATTATGTTGTAATGCATGTAATAACAGTGGGTGAATGTGATAGTTTTTACTTGTTAGTCAAGGATGAGGGTTTCACATTGTTGTGTGGTATTTTTACTATGCAGTTTTTAGTCATTTTTGGAAGGATTCAAGCATGATCACAGGATAAATCAAGAATTAGCAGAAATATCAGTACTGTCATTAACGCGAATGACTCCTCTATTTTTCAGAGCTCTTGCCTGCTTATAAGATCGCGAACAAGGTGCCTCCAGTGTCTAGACTAAAGAGAAGCGAAAAGACATCATTATTCTCAAATTATAGTTGAAGACATTCCCTGGACCACACAGACTGAATAGAGTGGGATCTGAATCGAAGTTGTCCAATTCACCAGTTACTACTTTTTCTCCTACAGGTAGACAATAAACAAAACTAAGTATTCTCTGTATTTGTGGATTTGCCACAGGGGATGGTGACCTGAATCTAGAATGTATTCCTGGTAAATATGAAGCCTAGAATGATACATCCAAGAACACTCTGGCCCCTGCCTGTAACCTCCAGGTAGCAAGCGGGCCATCATCAACATAAGGCAAGAGGGGCCCCACAGCTCCACAAGGGGGAACCAGCACTTGTTTTGGAAACACTGACACAACTAATGAACGGCTCCATTACTAGTCATCACAGCAAAAGTAATGCAACATTAAAAATCCTATCAGAGATGAATCAGCACCCCAGAATGAGAACATGTGAAGGAACTTGGAGAAAATTAGTGAGCTTGGATTATTTCTTTTTTCCTTCAAAAGGAGAGATATCAATCTAAATGTGAGATTACACCCTTAAACCAGAAAGGTTTTTTTAAAGAATCAAAAAATCACAAGAAATAAGCCACAGAGAAGCACAAGGCTTTCCTTTCAATTGAGGATTAGCCTTCCTAGCAGGAAAGAGGACACGTGTCACAGCGAAGATGCTAACCCTATAGCTGCCAGCATCACACTGAATGGCCGATGAAGACACAGGTTTCATGTGATTTTGAAGTAAACAGAGGCACATATATTTCTCAAAGAATCATCAAAATGAAAATTATACTAAATTGATGGGTCTTTAGAAATACAAATATACATATATGTACATATACATATATAAAATGTTGGTAATTGTTATGGTTTTAAAGTAAAATTGAGCAATATACTTATTTTAAATCTTCATTGAAGATAGTTTTTCTGTTAAAATACAGTCAGCATTAATAATTGAGAATTTAGAATTATTGGTCCATTAGAATATTAATACTTCTAATTATTAAGTACATAAATTCTCATTTCTGGTATTTACTACTAATAAATGACCTAAATGTTTTAATGCAAAAGATTAATCACTACATAATTAAAAAATAAACACGGCAACAAATTTTTTCACATTGCTTCATGGTAATAATATTTTTTGAGTAAGAAAATGAAAATTAACCAGCTCTGAATGATGCCCAGTAGTAACAGTTAAAGAAAGAGTTTTACTTTGCTGTCCAGTTTTAGTAGCAAGCTGTGAGTGGCCTCTACTGGCTGACCAAAGGCTTCTTAAATCTCTCAATTAGGAAGCATGTAATATTATGGGCTTTAAGAAAATAAGGGTATACCAACATATGTTTATGTAAAATCCACTGTGCATAAAGATTGCCTTTTATAAAAGTAAATGCCAAAGTAATAAACAAAATGTGCATAAAATGGTATAAAAAACTTCATATTTTCATACAACTACTTCACGCTTAAATCATACTGACAATCTACACGTCCTCTAGAAATTCTCATTTATATGCCATAATACACTAAATGTAGATTTTCTTATTTAATTCACATCAAAGCAATTCACATCACATTTAAAAATGTTTTCTTGGGATTAATTTTATATACACACACTCCTCAAAATTAAGTGCATATTTAGGGTTGGCAAATTTGTGATTTAAAAAGGAATTAAAATTGTATATGTTTTATGAAAATACAATGCTGGAAACAGTAATCCAAAGACATTTTTAAACTTACATATTATTGCATGTAGGTATGGTTAAATGAATTTTATATTCAAAGCTTAAAAACAGCAATCAAAAATCTGAAACCCTGCTAGTATTATGAAATGTCATCAGTATCTATAATGAAGAAAATATGTTTTAATATTTGCTCACTTTCATCCATATATATATATATATGCACATGTATAAGAATTATAGTTATGCTCAGCAGTTTTCTATTGATAAAAGTCTCCCTATGCATGGGGAAATTTGTTATTATTTATTTATTTAAATATGCAATTATATATTTTTGACTCAATTCATCCTTTACCTAACCTATCCAGTTAAAATGTACGCAATTAAAAATTATTATCTAATATGCCTAATGATGTCAAAAGTTGTCAACATTTATTTTAAAAAGTTATGGTTCTCACATGTAACAATATTCCAATATACTTCAACCCTCATTTCAGAATTCAGTTGCATTATCTTGCCTGCTTAAAACTGTTCACAGGGTTATCTAGCTGACATATAAGATAACCCTCCCTCTCGGTAGACACCACTGGGATATGACACACTGACCCACAGTAAGCCCTGATTATTAGCCTGAAATATATAGGATATAATGTAGCTCCTGCCAAGGAATTTGTTTATAAAAATCCTTTTATCTCTCTGGACATTCAAAACACTTTTAAAAGTAATGTTCATGTAGTATAAGTAATTTCAATGAATAAAAATTATATGTTTTGAAGCCTCCTCTCCCAATCCTTACAATTTTACAAAAGTTATCATGGATATAGAAAATAGAAGCCAGTAAAGTGTTTTCTCCTTGGAGCTCAGCTTATACCGAGTCTATTATATAAAGGATAGGACCTAAAAAACAAAGGGATGCTCAATAGTTTCCATTCCTAGGGAGAATTACAACATATTGCAGAACTTGGTACATGTTAAATTATTTTTTTCTTCTTTCTAATTTTTTTTTGTATTAGAAGAGGACAGTGGGCAATATGGCAGTGAAGATAATGAGATTCGGTAAACACATTTGAGGACATAACAAATACAAGACAGCTTTTAGAACAAAAATTCTCCATGTATACTATATATTATATTTAAGAATCTAGGCTAGAAAAGCTTATGTGCTTAGTTATAAATTATTTTCACACTAAAATATCACATGATCAACATTTTGGTAGCTAAAATTATTTTCTTTCCATATTATTAGATATGTATCTAAATTCATCAGTTGTACATTTACCTTTTTGGATTGCATATTATTTCCATTGTTTTTCAAATTGTTTTGGCAAACCAGTCAATTTTTTACTTCTTAAACTGACAGTGATGGTGTATGGAATCTCAATTTATATCAATGGAAATTCTTTTTAGCTGGTTTTGATGTTTAAAAGATTGTTTCTAAACTTCTCAAGGATACATTGATAGTAATTTATAAGGAAAGTCCTTAGTCTCCACATTTTTAAATTAGTAAATTAATATTGTTATATTTAGCAAATAATGCACTTAAAATATTACACTCTGCAGGCTGTTCTACTGAAGCAGACCACTCAATCTTGCGCGATGCAGTTCAAGACCTGATTAATTGCACTGTTAACTGCACTGAAAATTTCTATAACTAAAAAAAAGAAAAGATATGGAATTGTGACTTTAGGGGGAAGAATAAAAGACCACAAGTACAAATATATGCAAACTATTCTTTACAATATAAACAAATGGCCGAATGAGCTAATTAAAAAAATCAAGTATTAGTTATTAGATTCATAGTATAAGTATGATCTTGGTCTATTACATAATCAATGAATGATGAAAACAATCCCAAATAATAACTTGCAAGTTTTAACTTTGGCCAATATATGTTTCACACAAATAATTACCTAGCTGCTCATATTTTCAGAATACTAACTAGTAGAATTAGCTTTGAAATTCATATAAGTAAATATCTCTCTCAACTTTGACTATATAATAGAATCAGTCAGGCAGCCAGATGTGGTCATGTGTAAGTTCAGGCCAATAAGAAGTATGCACAATCAAGAGATGGAGCTGGGATGTGCCTTGTGCCATTCTTTGTTCTTCATGGTCTGGAATATTTGCAACAACATACATTTTTTGACAAGGGGTGAAATACAGAAAGATCAAAGGTTTCCACTCTGATAAAGGTCACACCTTTATCTGGGTGACCAAGCCATCAAGTTATTCCTTGCCACGACATCTTTTGTTCAAGCAACTGTTATTTGGGTATTTTATTACATGCACTGAGTTCAGTCCTTAATAATTATAAAGCCAGTTATACCTATTAAAGACTACCTATAATCTTAAGAAACAACATGTCATTCAGTGAACTAGGACTGAATTTAAAAAAGGAAAGATTACTGAAGCCCAAACTGGCAAATGTGCTTTTTGGAGAAGGGATGTAAACTGAGTATTAGAGCTGGGTAGGATTTATGGTATGGAAGGAGAGAAAATAAATGTACACACAAGTACAAATGTGGATCAAAAGGGCCTATATATTGCAAAGACGACGAACCTGATGAGAAGTCCATAGGAAAAAGAAGGCCTGATAGGTAATGAAGGTGCAGAAATCTAGGAATTGTATTCATTCTATAAGATAATCTATGTTCAAGTCTTTAAAAATTAAGCTATATTATCCTGACTACTGATACTGTCAGACTCCATTAGGAGTAGTCATACCAAAACAACTAAAATGAAAACAAAGGAGATGCTATTTTCATATATTAAATCACCGTACTTTTGTCTTCAATAAATCTCTATTCCTAGATTCTGTCTGGCTCCTCTATCAAAGCCTGAAGGTGCAGAGTACAGTTTCCTCCACACACAGCATGCAGAGGCCACCACTTCTGCCTGACAGGCCTTGAGGCTTCCTGCCCTTCTCGTACCTGTGGACCATGCAGTAAGTAACTAAGGGTGAAGTTGGGAGAGTAAGTCACAAACCAGGATTCAGATGGTCCTCCAGCATCCGGTGAAGTGGAAGGTCCAAGAAAGATGGGGGACTGAGGGATGCCTGCTTCCCGAGGCACAGCCGAGGAGGTGGCACATCTGGAGGAGGTCCATGTTGAGTTGGTAGCTTGCTCAACATGGCACAAAAGTAGAAATGCCACATGTGTGGAAGAAGGGGTCTAGACAGAGAGCCTGAAAGCATCCTACTGGTGTTCTTTAACACACACAGGGCCTGAGGTGACCCGGGAGTTACCATACTTAAAGAAGACAGTACTGGAAGAGCACAGCCTTGGTTCCCCAGGGGATTTGGAGATCAGAGCAAATGGCTTCTGAAATTTGTGGGCCTCAGTAATGGGTGCTAGCATGATACCCTGGAGGACCCCCATTAGACTTACAAACTGACATCAACCCTTTAGAAAAGACTCACAGATGAAATCATCCTTATAGTACTAGGAGAGATGAAAATCTTTCAGTGTGATCCACAAATAAGGCATTACAAATCTAAATTTGTTCACTATTTTATATGAAAATTCCACATAATATATATCATATTTTTCAATATATGGCTTACAAAACCAACTGTGGTGAAGATGTAACTTTTGTGATAAGTTTATTACACAAAGCAATTCAGGGTTCTAACAGTGATTCTTGCTGTCCAATACAGTGATCATACTGGCATATACCATCCACCGGGTTTAACAAAATAAACGAGAATTTATGGATGTCACCCCCCCCCCTGCTCCAGTATGGTGTAGTTCTAAAGAACAGAATAGAATCATGACTAAAAGTGTAGCCTACGGAGCCAGCCCGCCTGGGTCTAAATCCTGTTTCAATTCCCTGACTAAAACAGTATCAATTTCTTCATCTATAAAATGGGGGTGAAAACTACCTATTTTATGAGAATGAGAATCAAATGATATAATTTCTAAAGCAGATAGATCCGTGTTTAACAGATAGTGTTAGATCATTATTTTTATTGTTTCACACTGTAATGCAAGGTATAATCTCAATGAAAAGATGACATAATACATATTATGGTAGATATAAACAAGAATAGGGACTTTTTTCCGGGTTGGTGGGAGTGGGAGCAAGAAGGGCGTGCATCTGGACAAATGGTGCAGTTAGAGACGTTGTCCCTGGTGCAGTTACCACTCCTTTCACTGAATTACTGGGAACAGCCTTGGTTATGTTTGATAAAAATCAAATGAATTATTGTTTCTCATGAGCATATTAGAAAGGCAGATATATTTATTTTATAAAACACATTGAATTTTAAAGAACAGTCACTTTATAAATTAAGTTAAAATCTTTTGGTTCCTAGTCTGAATCACAAAACTTAATTCAGTAATTTCCACAAAGACATTATTAGTGACTACATAGGCTGATGATTCTGATGCTTTTCAATTAGTGTAAAGGTCATGAGTTTAAATAAAATAGTTAAGTATCCAATCTATCATAATGGTCTCTAAATTGAATGTTTTACAGCTGATTTGCTTTTCTTGGCCAATTATAAGGGTCTGAAAGAAACTTGAATTTGCAGACAAGCTGAATACATACGATTGGAAGAAACAAAGCAAACACACCTCCTCCCATGTCCAGCCAGATTCAAGCACACGCACACTTTTATTAGCTTTCTTTAGTATTATACAAAACAACAATGAAAAATCTTGAAGAATTTTCTGACAACACACAACAAAAGTAATTTCTCCTTCTACTTTGAATTTCTGTATTTCATTGTATCTCTCTTATGTCATTTAACAGACCTCATGTTAGAAATACATGTTTGCCTCCTCTACAACAATATACATTTCTGAAAAGCAGAGGCTATATCTAATTTGCTGTTGTATTCACACCAGAATTTAGTTGACCTGCCTATACTGAAGCATGTTTGGAATGAGTCAAAAGCATAATTATTTCTTATGAAAGCCAACCAGCCTTCTGAGATAGTTGCAAAACTCAGGATATACCCCAGGTATTTCACAAAGTTCATACTATAGTTTTTCAAAAATCTGGAAATGTTGTCTTAGAAGCCATTCTAACATCAGTCTTATAAAATTAAGTAGTACAAAAAATAAAACTTATTAGGAAATACATAGAGAATAAACTAATTAAAAATGGATATAATTTGCCAGGTGTTTTGCATAAAGAGTAGTTCATAATTTTTAAATACAGGGAATGAAAGAGATGTTATTTTTAATAAACTCCTAGAACACTTTTACACAAGTTGGTCAAAAGTAGTAAAGAGTACAAGAAAAAGGATTACTGAATTCTCTTTCTAGGCAGCACGCTGTTAAAATAACTCATCAACAGAAAGGATCTATCAAGCACAATCATGCACTCTAAGAATATGGTGAGAAATCATATTCTGTAAATGCACTCAAAGAGAAGCTACTCATACAAGAGTATCGGCCTGTAAGCGTCAGTCTAAGAACTGGATATCACCAATTTTTTTAACTGCCATTAGTATTAACTATGAGCTCCATGGACATTAAACCAGCCTGTGGGATCTGAAACAATGAGATCCTCTTTTGTGGCCAGACTGTGAAACAATGACATAATGTCACTACCTCCCAATTCTGATAAACTGCATACACAGACAGTACTGGGGATTGAACTCGGGAGCACTCTACCACTGAGCTACATTCAGCCCTTTTTACTTTTAATTTTGAGACAGGCTCTCACTAAGTTACCTTGGCTGGCCTCGAACTTGCAATCCTCCTATCTCAGCCTTCCAAGTATGGGGATTACAGGTTATGTACTATCATCCCTGCTATATAATTGGTTTTAACAAACATTGATCAAGCACTTACTTCCTAGATGGCCAATGTTCACAAGTCTGCAAGATTCTAATTATTAACTTAAACTTATGAATGAGGCTGAGAGAGTATTAACTTACCGAAGGCCATCGACCTAACAAGTAGCAGAGCTCCTGTTTTAGTCCAGAAATACTGGGTTCATTGTGATCGTTAATTTTGAATGTCAACTTCACAGGATTCAAAGATGCCTACAGAACTGGTGTTTCTGTGAGGATGTTTCTGGAGGAAAATTTGTACCAGGAGTAGGGTCACTGCTAAAACCATACCTGAAAATGTAGAAGCAGCCTTGGAACTTGGTTGGAAGAGTTTGGAGGAAAAGGCTAGAAAAGGCCTGTATTGCTGTAAACAGAGCATTATGAGTGATGTTGGTGAGGACTCAGAAATGAGGAGACTCGGTAATTAGTCTCAGATGCAAATAAGACTAGGAAACTATAGTAAGCTTAAGCAAGTCCATCCTTGCTACACCACTACAAAGAAACTGGAAGCATTATTATGTTCATGCCCTAGAGCTTTATAGAAGGCCAAATTTAAGAAGGGTGAAAAGGCCGGGCGTGGTGGCGCACACTTGTGATCCCAGTACTTGGGAGGCGGAGACCGGAGGATCCGGGTTCGTGGCCAGCCTCAGCTACTTAGTGAGGCCCTCTGCAATTTCGTGAGACCTGGTTTCAAAATAAATTATAAAAAATAGGGCCGGGGGTGTAGCTCGGAGGTAGAACACCCCTGGGTTCAATTCCTGGTACCACAAAAAAAAAAAAAGAAGGGTGAAAAAAGCTGGAGGAAGAAATTTCAAAAATAAAGAAGTAGGTGCTTTTGGCTGCTTTTAGCATGATTTGAGAGCGAAGAGAAATAGAGTGAAAAGATTTGGAAAATTCACAGGCTACCCTGGGAAACAGCAAGAAGGAAAAGTGTGTAAGGGTATGGCCAAGAAACTTTTTATTAAAGAGATTAAAGTGGATAAAAAGGAGTCAGTTGCTTTGCATTGGGGAAATAAGAGGCCCCAAAGGATTCTTCAGAAATTGGTGAGGCTGGCTCTCCCATCACAGGCCCAGGACCCTAATAAGGCACAAAAGTTACAGTGAATGCTGGAGGAACTCAGGGAGCAGGGCCACCTTGGGATTTTACTCCTTGGTTTCTGGCGATGTACTCTGCAGCTGCAGCATCAGTTCAAGGGGGTCCAGGGACCACTGTGCTGGTGGCAGACCCTGGTGGTGTTCACATGGTTCTAGTTTTGCAGGTATGCAGAATGCAAGAGTCATGGGGTCCTGGTGGCTTCTACTGAGATTTCAAAGGAAATTCTGGGAGGCCAGGTAGGAGTTTACCACAGGGTTCGAAACCTTGCAGAGGGTCCCTAATCGGGTAATGCCTCATGGAGTCATTAAAGAGTGGAGCCTTAGTGAGGACCCACAAAGGGAGAGCGACCAGAAGCATGAAATGCCCACCAAGGAAAGCTGCAGGCAGAGTGCAGAGTTAGCTCGTGAGTAACCACGTAGCCTCTGAGCAGCAAAGCTGTGGGGCTGGGGGACCTAGCCCTACCACGCTGTGTACAGGATGTTGGACTTAGAGCTCTAGGATTTAATGTCTTCCCTGTTGGGTTTCAGTCTTCCACTTGTCTATTTCTCCTTTGTGGAATAGGAATGTTTATTCTATCCTTGTCCTGCTATTTTATCTTGGAAGAATGTAACTTGTTTCTGTTTTTGTTTAATATGGGGGCTTACAGTTGTAAGAGTTTGCTTTGAATCTTGGGTTAGAGAATTAATGTTAGGATGAGACTTTGAGACTACCAGGAGGGGAAGGAGTGTACTTTGCATTGTGAGATGGACATGAACCTTGGGGGCTAAGAGTGGAATGTATAATTTCAATCTGGCTGTCCCTTAATAATTTATGTGTTGGAAGCTTAGTCCCCAGTATGTTGAAGTTAAGACATGATACAGTTTTTAAAAAGTGGGGCCTAGTGGGAATTAGGTCATTAGAGATGCTGCCCTCAAAAGGAATTAAGGTAGTTCTCCTAGGACCCTGAGTTTAGTTTTCCTGAGAGGGTTGCTGTGAGGGAGTGAGGCTGACCCCTGAATCTCTCTCTGGTTTCCTGTCTCACATAAGAGTCTTCCCCCATATGTGTACCCCCACCATGATGCCATTTACCATGACATGACACAGCCAGGAGGGCTCTGGCCAGAGCCAATGTCATGCTGTTTAGACTTTCAGATGCCAAAACTATGAGCTAAATAAACTTCTTCTCCTTAAAAGATACCCAGACTCAAGTATTTTGCTGTAGCAATAGAAAATGGACTTATTCGTTTACTCAACAAAAAATATTGAGCCCTTAAGATGTGTTTTGAGCAAGGAAAGACACTGATGAACGAGACTGACAGGTCTTAGTATTTATGGGCTCTGCATTTTACTCTAGGGAGTCACAATGAATAAAATAAACAAATAGAAAATAATACTGTAGATTGTAGTAAATGCTATGAAGAAACACACGAGGAAAAGGTGGTGGAAAAATGGAAGCCCAGCTGGCCTGACTTTGGAAGGATGAGATGGGGCAGCCTAGGAAAGGGGAGGAATGAAAACATCCCAGTCAAAGCCAATGGCATGTATGAAGGCCAGGAAACGAGGAAACAAGTTCAAAGAATAGAATGGAGGTTGGTGTGGGCAGGGGAAGAAGGATATAAAAGTCAGATGACAGAGGGGCCAGACCATGCAGGGTCTTGTTACCCCTAATTCTAAAAAGCTGTATTCTTTTCTTTATACCAACAGCTCTCAATCTTTATTTTATTAAAAAAGACTGAAACCCCCAAGAAGTTTTTGCTCATATGGATTATAATTATTGATATTTAGTGCATTGGAAATTCATACTGTATTAGTTTTTAAACCCAAGAATATACAAGCACTCATTTCCAAGAGACTAGAAAATATCTCAGTAGAGTTGTGGAAAAAGGAAAGTGAAAAGTCAAATAACATTTTGGTATAATTATGAAAACAGTTTTGCCCTTGTGGACCCCCTGGAAAAGTTCCAGGGGTCTCCAGTGGTTTCCAGATCTACCCTGAAGTGTGGGTTCTGGACTAACAAGTATTGGCATCAGGTGGGAACTTGTTAGAAATGCATATTCTCAGGCTTTGCACCAAACCTATCATGTTATAACCTCTGGGGATGAAGCCCAGCTCTGTTTAACAAGCTCTCCCAACAATTGTGATGCACACAAAAGTTTGAGAGCTTTATACTCAACTGCTCAATACCTCACTGAAGAAGGAAGGGTGTGGGATGAACACTAACAAGGAGGATACAAGAAAATCTTTTAAAATACACAAAAACTGGCTGTCATAAGCATGAATAAATGGCCAGAAACCAACTGCAGAAAATAACAGCCACTACACTGCAGTAAGGAGGCTTCTTTTGGAACAAAGGTTCTCAGGCTGGATGGATACGTAAGAGGCAAAACCCAAAACACTGACACACTGTAAACATGTATGGTGGCAAATCTAAATGTCAATCTTCATGGGGCTCCGCTCAAGCTGTCGGTCATCAAGGTGTCGGTCGTCTTAGGCATGTGGATACACACAGATCTAAATGACTTCAAAGGTGCCAAAATAATGTACTTACGAAGACAAAAGCTACTCTTTACAATCTCAGTTCTTACAACAATTCTTTCTTAAAAACATAACTCCATATACTCGTCAAGCCTTATTTAACAGTACAGAGGAACAATAAAATGAGTTTGTTAGTGGTGATGCAAATAATACTTTGATGGACTCATTTTAAAACTGTCACTAGCACCAGATAATATTTGTTTCTTTTCATTAAATTTTATACAGCTCATAACATTAGTATATACTTGTACCCATAATGACATAATGACTGTCCTCTCAGCTCCTAGCACTCTCTATATATCTAATCACTATACTTAACATCATTTATTATATCGTGTTTTAATTAGCTACTTACTTATCTAACTCTCTCATAGACTATAAGCATCCAAAGACAAGGAACTATGTCTTTAATTAAACTGTCCCTTGCCTACATTGGTCAGTGTCTAGAGCATGGTAGATACGAAATAAAACAATATTCATTTCTTGACGTAAGTATTCATGTTTTCTCTTGATATCTACATTGAAATATCCATGAACGTCATGGAGATATTTCAAATATTTTGATTCACATGTAATAGAATCCTAGGTAATATGTTTTTAGTAAGCTTTTGCGTGTTGGATCTATATCTATATATCTATTTCTATATCTATATATACTTGTATATATATTCTATATATAACATACATAGAATATACATGTTGAAATAAAGCATATATATGCTTTTAATTATATATAAAAATTTTAATCAGTACAAAATAAGATCTATAAAGGATTATAAAGGATTATGACAGATCTTATAATTGATTGCTCTCTCCACATAAAAACAAAAAAACAAATTCTATTCTACCAATATTTTAAAGATGTAGGAGCAGCCAAAAGAGTGTTCTAGCAAGCAATTCTCAAATCAAAATTCTAGACTGTAATTTAAAGTTATTAACTAGGTAAAACACACTATGCTGCCCAGGCTGGTTTTAAACTCCTGGACTATCACTTCAGCTCCATAGTGCTGGGATTACAGGTGTGCCACTGTGCCCAGCTTGAAATTCAGTTTTAAATTCCTTCTACCAATTAAGCTATGTATAGTCTGCTTAAAAACTGAGAATATCTAAAGGTAATAAAAACTCCCAACTGGTACCCTCTGTTCTCACCACCATCTTTAAATCTGAACACTTTTGGCTTTTGCCCAATTCCCAGAGGGTGATCAGATGTCACATGACCACACAGTTGGATGGGGTGTGCAATTTACTGCAACATGAGCTGTAAAGTACTAAACTGCATTCAGTTTAGGATATTGCAGGTACCCAGCTCAGTTACATAGCTCAACTTGGCATTAAGTAGCTAGAGGCTAGTGTAGATTTTACAGTAATGCTGTCTTGTTCAAATCCATGCTTTGCCACATTTCAGCGAGTCAGTTATTTCACTTTAATTCCACTGCCTTATGTATAAAGGGTCAATAATAGTAAAACCTGCCCCAGAAGTCTGTTATGAGAATTATATGAGTTAATACACATAAAGTGCCTGGAAAAATTCCTGGCACATAGTAAGGACTCAATAAATGCTAGTTATCACTAGAAGTAGCACATGCAGCTTTTATATCCCCAATCTGTTTAACCAACAGGTTTGATATTGCACTTCAGACTTAACTGTTAGGACTACTGATTTCTTTTGTTGCTAGTTTTTAGTTTCAAATCAATTGACTTAAAACAGAAAAAATCCCTTCCTCTATGTTTGACTGCTACTTCAATGTCAAGTATCATTTATTCACTCCACTTGAGTGAGTCAGGTGATACTGAAGGAATGGTCTAATGAGGATGTGATAATTTTCTTTTTAGGTTTATGTATAAGATTGTTGCAGTTAAAGCCAGAAAGAGAAGACTGTTCAAAATGCTTCCTAGAAAATTTGTTGAATGAGTGAATGGACAAATGAGTCAGGTTTTAAGTGGGAAAACCCAGTATTGGAACTAAAACCAGGAAGGAATGAACGAGGAGCCCAGCACAAACTCTAGTACTAGATCCACTTCATCATCGCTATTATCTTCAGCTTCTGAAAACACCTGTAAATATTTCATTCCCTTTTTCTTTGTCTCCCTGTTTTTCTTCCCCAATCACTTACTTCATCTTTAAGGTTTACGTTTTCTTTCTTTGCATGATTTAATGTAAGCCCTGAAGAACTTTTTGTTTGTATAGCTAGTAACTTATGCCTCCTTACACTATCAGCAAAACTCCAAACCCATATGTGCATCACTATTCATAGAGAACTTTCTTGATTACAGAGGAAAGGAGGCAACATTAAAGTACACATACATTTAGTAGTTCATAACAATCATATATCAGTATACATGTATTTTAAAAAATACTTTCAGAGAATACGACAAAGCCATCATGTCTACCTGCTTATTTATCTCTTCCAATTGAAATATTTTCCAGAGCAATATCCTTTGCCCTCCATTCTTTTCTCTATATACTTCCTTTTTTGGAAGGTTCATTAACTTATTAACTCTCCTACCTTCAGCTATCATCTGTATGCTGACTAGTCGTACATACAGAGTAAAGCCTTCTCTCATCTTCAGTTCCGTACTTCCAGCTAGTTCCACACTTCCAGTAACCAGGTATCTCATTTTGGATATGCTGGACCACCTCAAACTCCTTATATCCAAATAAATTCATTTTAATCCCTCCAAAATTAGCTTCTTTTCTTTAGGTCCAATTTTAAATTTTGTATCTATTTACTTACTTTGCCCACTGGCCAATACCAGCATTTCTCTAGTGTTACAGGCAAGAAAATTTGAGAATCATCTAATTTAAGGCATAATGTTGAGGAAAGAATGAATCCTCTGCAGTGAGATGAAGAAATATTTTCTTTTTCTTTTTTTGAAAGCGGGGTCTCACTATGTTGCCCAGGCTTGCTTGGAACTTCTGGGCTCAACTTTCTGTGTAGCTGGGACCACAGGCATGTGCCATGATGCACAGTTTGAAATGCAGCAATCTTGGCTCTGCCAAATATTAACTATGTAAAATAGCTATATTAATTATCTGTTCTTCAAAAGTCTCCATAAACTGGGTTGAATGCTGACCTAACAGGTTTTCGGTAAAGATCAAAAAGAGTGTATGTAGGAAAAATTGGAAGCACATGCTCTAGCACACAGTATGCGTGTGTGTGAGTACGTATACACACACACACACACACACACACACACACACACACACACACACTGAACATTTTATTAGAACTTTTGTGCCAGAAACTATCATTGTTATATTTCAAATTCATTCCAGTCTCTTATCATCTTCTTTGACTCACACTGCACCTGATACTTTCCGTCTACCAAACATTTTGCTGATGTCTTCCCTAGTACATTCTCCATTTACATCAGCCTACATTTTTCTCCGATTTCTTTGAAATCCAGTTGCAATAAAGATGAATATTATATAATTTTGAATTTAACTGCTGGCTTTCTAGTCATTAGGAAGGTTTTACCTAGATGGTAGCCTCTATGAGTATATGAAATTCTTAATCGATAACTGTATTCTCAAAAAAAACTAGATGTGTGAGTTTTGATAAATCAGTTTAAGTCAATGGAACTCAATTTTTGAATGTTAAAAAATTCAACATTTTCTCTAAAATCCTTTACTACAAAAAATATGATTATATGTTGTGTTCTTAGATAATATTCATATAGATTAGAAATCAAAGGAGTCTTTTTGGCTTACTACTTTTCTCTGAGTTTTCTTAGCTCTTTGTTCATTTCATTAATAAAGAACATATCCTAGCACATCAGATTAAGTACATGTGTACTTTGTTAGGTAGTAAATCTCTTAAAAATGGGGCCTGTTTCAATTAATGTTTGTACCCAAGCTACTTAAGACAGTGTCTGGCACACAGAGGCATTCAATATACTTGCTAAATTGAAATTAATTAACTTAAGAGATTTGAGATAGACAAAGGATATATAAAGATCTTTGCTTTGCACTGACAATCAGTATTATGTTTGTACAACCCTGTCCTTCTCCACTAGAACCTCTTACTACTTGATGCTATTAAAGATATTAAAATAAAACCATTATGTTTATACCACCCAAACCTTATTATAATATGCAATTATAATATACCAATAAAAGTTGAAAAAATTCATCATCACAAATAAAACCACTTCAAGTTTACAGGCTAATAATGATGGAATAAAAGAATCAAATTTATCAAAGTACAATCAAGCCATTTAGGAGTACTATGTACATTTAAACTAAAAAAGAAATAAAGAGATGCTTAATTTGCTAAGTACATTTCCCACTAATTCAATAATTTGGATAATACCAAGAATTCCAAATTCACAATGACACAGAACTTTCATCCTTCAAGAATTTCTCATCAATCCATTTTTTTATTTCAAAAAAATTTTTTAAAAAGCTTCTTAAAGACAATAAACAGATTAGAGTATATAGGTACTTTACATATTTATTTCTTTCAGCCATAGCAAGATTTTGAATTACACAAACTTTACCTCTCTCTTGAGAAGATCATTTATTTTCAGACTATATAAAGATGAAATAAGTATAAAATTGCTATCTTAGCCTATTTTCCCAGCATAAAACAATCTGATTCTGCCTCAGATAGGTTCCTATAGTTCAAACTTTTAAAAGAGTCTTGTAAGAGAGTGTTGTAGGAGAAGTTATTCAAGATACTCAAAAGGCATTTGATACCACTGTTCATGCTTTTGGGCAGTTTTAACATGAACTGCATACAGGGAGTGAGTTCAAGACAAGTACGCTGAGGAGTCACATCTCAACACACATTTGTTACACTTACGTGTCATTCTATCAACACCGTTTAGGATTTACAGATTCTATAAATTTGGGGTTAATGTGACTAAAATGTTATGTGGTACGGAGTTTTATTTTAGTGGAAGAACTTACTTTAATAGCTTTAAAAATATTTTAGTCTTGTGTTTATAGAATCATTAATAGTCTGGAGGGTCATATTAGTTTTAGTTACACTTTACTAAATTTTATGGGGAAAATAATATGCTATATTGCATTTCCCATCTGTAGAAACATGAAGGCCTCAGGACAATCCCCTTGCAAATGTCATGGGTCTACTGTAATTGTTTCCAGTCTGTCCACTGAAACTTAGCAAATGGGTAACACCCTGGCCTCTCCATTCTGACTGTGGCTTGGGTTGGAGGGTTAATCACCATGCAGAGCAGAGAGCTGAACTTTAGAGTTAAAATGGGCATAAATCCCAATCCACAATATATGCCTTTTTTACCCAACCCAGAGGCTCTTCAGGTTATTGTGGGCCAAGCCATGTTTATCATCACTACACTTATAGCAGAACCCTGTCCTAATCATTCACACTGTTATGAATGCATACCATCAAACAATAAGGGTATTTAGGGATAGACTGATGCATATGCCTTGTGCTGACTTGCCTTTACTGCTCCCTTTGTAAAATCACTTTCTAATACTACGTGCTTATCTGGAGGCAGATGAGAAGGTATGTTAGTGTGGACAAGATTTGCCATTTGGAAGGTGCGGTGGGTATAATGCATGAGTTTAAATTTAGAATTTCTATGTGTTGATAGCTGAATAGTTCAACAAGTAAAAGTTAATTAAATCCATAATTCTATAGAGGGAAGACAATGCTACAAAGTTTTTTTTTTCTTAGTAAGTCAGGGAAAATAAATAAAGCATTGACAAGTGTGAATTCAAGTATAATACATTAAGGTTACTTTTAGAATGAGAAGCATCTTAACAGCTTACAAAACATAGGCTCTCTGTTGAAGAAATGGTTACTTTCTTAGTAAAAGAGGGATCATTAATTTTAAATCAAGGGATGGTTTATATGATTAAAACGGTATATATTTGCTTAATTTAATATCTGGAGATTTTATCGAGATTGAAATGGACTGACTACTTCAAATTTGAAAAGGGCAATGTCCACATTGTTCCCCTGGTACTATACAATGGCAGGTCAAACTTTTGTTCCTCTTGTCCTACAAACAATTTTCAAGCCCACGCTCAATAAATAAATTTGGTCTCAGCACTCCCAATCAGTGCAGCACAATCCCCTCAGTAGCAGACCTATGATAAATGGACTTATTTTCCCAAATCAAACACTTGAATTTAAATTCAGATGAGTTAATGCAAAGGTCAACATTGTAATCAGTTCTTTTGATCTTTATAGAATTTCTGGAGTAATACATAATAAATCTGAAACAAGGCAATTTGCAGCTCTGTATGTGTGGCTGGCAATAAAAATCTTAACGATCAGAGCCTTTATGTACTTAGGGAGCGTTTTATCGTAATGGCTATGGTGAGGGCTTCAATGCATAGGAAACAATGGCAATAGATAACCCTGAAAGACTTGATTTCTTGATTGTTTTATAGTTTATTTTATATACGTATTTATATGAAAAACTTAATGAATATACATCTATGTCTTCTGTATTCTTGAAAGTCACTACTTTTATTGTAATCACCTAGTTTTGAGTTCATATGTTGGATATAAAAATTGCTTATGATAGAAATTAGCATATCAGGTTTAACCTAAAATTTTTCAATATCTCCACTAGAATTACATTTCTTTGGAGTGTTTTTACATTAAAAAGTTTGAAGAGGTTACGTTATTTAAAAATTAGAGCGCATACTTCAGTTTTATGACCAATATTAAAAGCATGATTGACTATGGTACAATCGTGAAGAGGTTCCAATGGTCTTCAAACTATAAAGGAAGGAAGAAAAAGAGGGAGAGGAGTAGGGAGGAGAGAAGGAAAAACAGATGAACAGATAGCCAGCTGCTGGGTACAGCTGGGTAGTGAGGCTTCAGACTGTTACTCTGTCTTTGACCCTCCTCCCCATAATAATTCATCCTAAAGCGGAAGGGTCCTAGGTTTACCAATGAAACACTATATGATTAAGGGTGGAAAAACATGATTTTTTATACTGATAGCAGTGGTGACTAACAGCTTGTTCATGTTTTCAAATATATAAAATCATTTTTAGCAATACAGCTAGTGATTACTTCTCTAAACAGTAAAACCATTTTGTCAACTATACTACACTGAAGTACACAGTGCCTGCAACAGTGCTATTCTCTAGAGGATACATTCTGACTGTAGTTCATGAGAAAACTCTGAACTGTTTTGTGGGTAAAAAGTTTGAACAAAGCCAGGCATGGTAGCATATAGCCAGGCATGGTGGTACATGCCTGTAATCCCAGTTCTTGGGAGGCTGAAACAGGAGGATTGCAGGTTTGAGACCAGCCTCAGCAACTTAGTGAGGCCCTCAGCAACTTAGTGAGACCCTGTTTCAAAATAAAATAGGCTGGGGGTGTAGCTCAGAGGTAGAATATTCATGGGTTCAATCCCCAGTTCAACAAGACAAAACTTTTGTTTGTGTGTGTGTGGTGTGGGGGTGGGGGGTAAAGGGGATTGAATCCAGAGGCATTCTACCTCCAAACTAAACCACCAGCCCTATTTTTCTATTTTTTATTTTGAAACGGCATCTCACTAAGTTGCTGAGAGTCTCACTGAATTGCTGAGGCTGGCCTTGAACCTGAGATCCTCCTAAGTACTGGGATTACAGTCTTGTGTCACCATGCCCAGAAAACAAAACCTTTTAATGAAATTAATCATGTAAAAAAGCATCCTTATTTCTAAGAGGGAGGGGCATGCTATCTACAAAATTTGGGGGTCATTGTCCTGCGACTATGTAGCTGAAAGTGAAAAGACTTTTTAAAAACCTCCAAAGTTTCTTCTAGTATTTGTGCTTTCACAATCTCTCTTCAGATCAATCCCAAGAGTAATTATTCACAAATCTACCCTGGTTGTTCATTATAACAATGACGTTGAAACAGGGCCTCCCACAAAGGAGTACTGTAATTTGTTTTTTTCTAAAGCCTCAAAGAGAATACCAGTATGCGAGAGACAAGGGTGTCCCATGTATTTGGGGACACAATAATCATGATTTCAACTGGATCCAAACACTCTACAGGGCTTGGCCGCAAAGTCAGAAATTTTAGAACACTTGTGGGACAAAAAATTTCATCTGCAGTTTCAGTAGTAAGTTCTTCCTCGGCGGGAAAATTTGATTAAGGCCCATTATCTCCTTTTGAACACATCATTACACTGACCTGACATGCTTTCTATTATCCCAAGGTTTGCTCCTTAAAGCCAAAGAAAAACATGACTTATACTGAAAATCCTGCCAGTTTCCTCTAAATTGTGACTTTATTTCCCCAATAAAACCCACAAAACTTTATAAATCTCTGATTCCACTGAACTCAAGACATTTCAGGAATAAGAAATGACCGGGCACGAGGTAATAATGGCTCTATTCAAATGTCCAACATTAGTCTAACTTTCCGTACGTAAGATAAATCAGTAGTCCTCTTTTTGTTCCCCCTGCAGTATTAAATTTAGTGTGTACAGATGTCCTGTCACAGCAGTTAAAAAGTACAGTATTGAGAGTCACTAGGGGTCTGACAAGTGGAGTCTCTCAAAGCTCGATAATTACAAAAAGTCCTTGATTTGAGGAGAGATCATTCCATTTTTTTCAGCAAGTTTCTACAATATAGAATACATTAGGAAAACAAACCATGAAACGTAAGCTTCCATACTCTGTCCAACTTCATGAGTACCCTAAAAATTGGCAAGGCCTAAATGCACAAATGTAGAGAAGATTCTTTTCTCAATCCATGCAAATACACATTTCATCATCTATCTGTGCAAAACAATGGCTTGGATAATTCACTGTATCATACAATAATATGATCTGCAAGTTCACAACACAAACCATTCAGATAAATGATGCAATGGAAGCTGAGAACATCCCAGTGTAATTTGAATAAGTGTTAAAATCTCTTTTACCCAGTACATGGGAGGCGGAGACAGGAGGATCGCAGGTTCGTGGCCAACCCCAGCAACTTAATGAGGCTCTCAGCAACTTAGTGTGACCCTGTTTCCAAATAAAAAATAAAATAGGGCTCAGAGGTAGAACGCCCCTGGGTTCAATCTCCAGTACCACCCCCCCAAAAATAATCTCTTTTAGCCATCTGGGCAGAGTGAAATATAGTTCCCCATATAAAAAGCACATCTCCAATTTTTTTTATTAGCATGTCCTGTGGTGCAACCAAATCATTCATGCTCAGAAATGATGTAAGAATTTCCTTTTTGGTAAAAAAAAAAAAAATCTAAAGGGGCTATATTACCTGAGGTCAATAGGCTCTTAAGGAGTCTTGCTGATGGCATCCGTTCCTTCTTCTGATGGTAGAGCCCCTGTTTCTTTCCATAGGAAAACACCCTGCTCCCATCCTTACGGTGTGAGGCGCAGTGATGCTACCGCCACTTCCATGACCCAGGCCTGGCCATTCACAGCATCCCATCCCACACCCTGGATGTGACCTAGTCAAAGTCATTAAGAATTAATTCTAGGGCTTGTTTAGAACTACTGGGAAGAGAAAATTCCTCTTTGTGTGGTGGGAAATTAGAGATAAAATAGAAACTTCAAGGACTGGCAGCTCTTTTGCCTCCATAAATGAAACAGCCTGCTTGAAAACGTAGTCAAGCCTGAGAAGAGTGGAGACGAGAGATTTAGTTTCAGTGCCACTGCTGAAGTCTGTGCATTCGATGTTTTAATTCTTTTATCCAATACATCTCTTTCTCTTTCTTAATTGCATAAGACAGGCCAAGTTGAATTTCTGTTACTTACAACCAAAAAGCCTTAAAATTAATACTAACGACCTAACTAGGCAACAGAGCAGTATATTGGAATTACACACTCCAGGTCTCCCTTTATTAAAACAACCGTAACTACAGATAGCGCAATTTCCTTTTTCTTTCTCTTTCTTTCCCTTCAAAGCCCAACTTGCTGAAATAACTGTCAACTAACTCTGTTCCACCTTCTCACAGGTGACTGAAATATAGCATCTCTTGGAACTTGCTTGATCTCGCCAGGTGATGCCCTGCATGGCCTTGGGATGCTACAGAGAATGCCTACTAGGAAACATGGCCTCACCAGATGTGGCCCCTCAATCTTGGATCTTCAGAACTGGCCCAGCCGTGTGGCTTTTCACAGTGACAAGTGTGGTCAAGACAGTGTTCAACCTGCAGCCTCCCTCTGTGCTGAGCTGAGCCTGAAGGCAGACACACAAACTCAAGCCACTTCTAGAAGATATTAACCTAACTTCAAAAAATTTAACGTTTCCAGGCATCTTCATTTAGGATGTTCAGGTAATGCTATGAAAATCACCAAACTGGGAATAGAATGGGCGGATGAAAGCTACATACACTGCCAGCAGGAGGAACATCAGAAAGAGATATAAACCACCGAGTAAGAGAAATCAGAAGCCCAGCACTCAGAGGCTGTCAGGCAGCAGTCACACCAGAGTCGGCTGAAACCCAGGGACCAGTGAAGGACCTGACCATGAAGGTGGAGCATCGGAGGTTTCAGGATAATTGTTAGTGATTTTTGGACAGCAAGGGCTTTGATTCAGTTTTTGGCAGTGGGACCTGGCATCACAGCAAGAATCCACTGCAGATCACATGGACTCCATGTTGCTGTCAGAAACTTTGCAGGATGAGCTGAAGATTTTTAACAACATAGGCAAAAATCAGATGGAGGAATTACAGGCCCTAAAGGTCAAGATGAAGAAGGCAAAAGGCAGGACCCCATTCCTGGAACCCATTACCCTGGCAAGCCTGGGTAATGGTCAAGTAAATGATTTTACAACAGCCCTGAAGGCAATGCAGCAATATTAGAAATGTAATAAAAAAACAAGTAGCCAGACAGCCCATCTTGGGGACAAACTCTCAGAAGCAGCCAGTTAGGACTCTTGTGGCCATGATCTTCTAGGACTCATGATCCCCAGAATGAAACCGTTTCTGCAGTAGGACAGATTAAGGGCAGTTTATGCTGCAATGGCATTTCCTCCTCTGAGCAAGTTTTCCAACGTTCAGATTGGCAGCTCTTTTATGTCTAACATGTAGACAATTAAGGCCTACAAGTGGGGGAACTGAAAGCTTAGATCGACATCCTAGGAAGCAAAGCAGTACGCATTAGAACTGGGAGACTAAACTAACAACAGCTAAAGGATCTAAAAGGTCACATTCAGATTTGCGGGAGAAAACCTTCATTTTAATAGCACACGGAAGCTCCATGGGAGATATCACTGAGGAGTCTTGCTGTCCCCTTCTAACTTGGAACACGTTCTGTGCCACCCTGCTTGGGACTCTGTACGTCTCTGTAAATTTATGAACTTGAAGTTGCTTGAAGTCTTTTTGGCTTTACAAAAGTGGTGGAGTTACAGATAGTAATGACATTTACATGGAACAATGCATCTTGGAGCTTTTAATCTAACTCTCAATCACATGATTTTTTTTAAAGTGCTAGTTTTGAAATAAGTATTTCTGTAAGAGAAATAAGAAAACAGATATACATTCAGTTTGGCTGAGATGTCGCGGTGACCAGTGATGTCAGGCGACTCTTCAACATAGACATGCGAGGGGATAGCACTCCGAGGTACTGTTTACTCGCAGCAAGGCTCCCGCCCATGGACAAGCACTGCCAAGAGCACACTGGAGGTTCTGGGAAGGGTCTGGAGGGTGAGGGCCTCGAGCAAGGTCTGGGCCTCTTGTGCCACAGTCCTGGTCAGAAGCAAGCAGGCAGCACCTACAGTCTGGAGCATAAAGGCTTTGCCCTTACTATTTCCCTCCCATTCGAAGGGAAAACAAACGATTTTCCTCAGAAATTCTCATTTTCCCAGTCAGAAATGGTCTGTCCTTCACTGAATATCTATAAATACTTAACAGTAATTTGATTTAATAACTGCTTGTCCCAAGAACTAACTCTTGGTCATAGTCTCTAGGCAGTAGACTATATACTATTTTTCTGTTGTCTGTGGTACCAAGAACAATTAGCTATACAATTAAGCCAGGGACTCATGTATAGAAAATACAGAAAACTAAAATGAGATAAAGTACATAAAAAGTTTTATAAACCGTAAAGCATGAAAAAAATATGAAATTATTTTACACATAGCCAAATCATAATATGTATTTGCTGAGTACATGGATAAGTGTTAAATAGACATCTGCAATTTTATAAAGCCAGAAATGCCATTTCAATGATATTCTCTGGCTGAGGAGCCAGACAATGGGTGGGATGAACTGTCGGTAAGAATATATGCCAACTCCCTGCTTCTACCTGTGAAAGGAAGATACTCTCACTAGTGAGTTTTTACATCACAAAGAATGGAATGATTACCGGTGCTGTGAACACCAAGAGGCACCTGCTCCTGTAGTCTATGCAAAATCAGAAATATCAGTGTTAAAAAGAATACTTTGAATATTTACAGGCTTTACATAATGGATTCAATAATTTATTCATTTAATACAATTTTATGCAACTTTTTTTGCCTCAACTGGAAGATATCACAGTTTGATGATGGTGCTGCATTCTCATTAAAAACAACAAAAAAATCACTGTAAGACTTAACACCTGAGACGTTTCAATTGCCAGGTGCAAACATTTTTCCTTGTATACAATTGCCTGTTCTTTTCTCCTTCCTTTGCTGCTTTGCCTAATAGCATTTCAACGCCTTCTTTTCAAAACGTTTAGGTTTTCACTTAAGTCTCTTCAGTTCTGTTCATATAGCTCTGATCTGGGGGACATGATCTCTCAGTTCAATTACAGAAACATTTACTGAGCACCTATTATGTGAGATGTATTTTAATTAACCTCAATTAATGATCAAATGATAACTGATAACTCAAGGGTTTTTTTCAATTTAATTATAAATTCATATTTCCCTTTAGGATATAGCCTGCTCCCCATATATACACATTTAAATATTAGAATGTGTATTTCAGGATTTTCAGTTATATCTAATATTTGGGAAATTAAGTGTTGCTTTTGGATGAAAATGTTTCAGAAATATCTCAGATATTTCTGCTACTGTGTATGGAAACATTACCCCATAAGAAAATCTATTTGACTTGATATCTTCTTCCTTCTCAATCTTTAAACTTATGACACTAATCAATGGCTTCATTCCACCTAAATTACAGCTCATAGAAGACCATTCACAGAGAAACAATGAAATGCTTAGGGCTCTTGTCATTCATTCATTCATTCAATTGCTTATTCATTCTTCATTCATCAAACACGTGTAGATCCATCAAATTCACTGGCAAGACAAATCTACTCAATACTACATATGAGGTTAGACAAAAAAGGCCAATTGAGTTAAATAATTCAAGAAAAGATATCAAAACATGGGAAAACTTCTCAGTTTGGGGGTGTTGCTCAGTGGTAGAACCTTTGCCTACCATGTCAGAGGCCCTGGGTTCGATCCCCAGGACCACAGGCAACACAAAGAATAAGAACAAAACACCACATACGAAGACATAATCATTGGAAATGAATCTAAAAACTAACTCCTACGCAAACTCTTGAAAGTTAGAAAAAAAACTTTAATGACTGCAAACTTTCACCGCATTTAGACTCACAGTTTAGTTGGGTGCAAATATCATGCTTTAGACTGGTGCCAATTGCTTTAAATTATGTACAAACAAAATCAAACCTCATTTCCTTCTGATTAGTTCCTTAATTGAAGAGCTCTGCAAGGAATAACTGTCTATTCCTCAGTTTCAGCTTCCTGAATTCCTAAATGCCAACCTCAAAAGTGTTCTGTTATTCTCTCTCTAAATAGTATACATGTTTCTCTTTGACAACCCCCCCCAAATATAAGCCATTGAGGCATTGCAATTTAGTAGCAGAAACCTAGGGTCTACAGCAGGACAAAGGTCCACCACTTGTTAGCTATGACATATGATAGGTTTTTAATCTCTCCAAGCTCAGGTTCCTCAGTGATTAATATCTGTTTTCATAGGCCATGATGAGGATCAAGTATGTACTCAGCAACAGACCCACCATATAGTAGATGCCCAATAAAAAACAATAATTATTATTACTTATTTATTCAGCAACTATTTATGGATAGCTACTCAGTGCTTAGTACTGATTTGATCCTGGGTTCACAGTGGTGAAGAAAATGGGCAGTCACTGCCTTCAAAGTTCATTCCCACAGAGGGAGAACAACTGTAAACACATGAAAAAATAAAACCAGAATTGAAATTATGTTATCATTAAGTGAAATTCTTTTCCATGAAGAACATTCATTCACAATTGAAATTTTCTTGTGGTTTAAAAAAATGACTTAACAAAAATCTATAAATGAAGTGAAACAAAAATATTTTATAACTTGCTTCAGTAATAGAAACCCACTAAGCAAAATTTATTTAAAAAGAAAGTAGCGTATTTTGTACTTGAAGTAATTTTACTTAATTGATTTATTTATTTTGGTGCTGGAGATTGAACCCAGGGACATTCTACCTCAGAGGTACACTCATAGCCCTTTTTATTTTTTATTTTGAAACAGAACCTCGCTAAGTTGCTGAGGCTGGCCTCAAACCTGCAATCTTCCTGTTTCAGCTTCTCTAGTACTGAGATTACAGGCGTGTGCCACCATACCTGGCTTGAAATAATTTTAAGAGTGATTTTAACTTCCATGAGCCAGTCAATAATTACTATTTGCTTTATACAATCTTATTTATTTACTGGTATTGGGGATTGAACTCAGGGGCAATCTACCTCCGAGCTACACCCCCAGCCCATTTTTAGGTTTTGTTTCAAAACAGGGTCTCTTTAGGTTGCTGAGAGTCTCGCTACACTGCTGAGGCTGTCCTCGAACCTGTAGTCCTCCTATCTCAGCTTCCCAAATTCTGGGATTATAGGCAGGTGCCACCATGCCCAGCTTCTTTATATAATCTTAATGAGCACGTATTTTCACTATGAGCAATAAAATATGCTATATTGTATTTTATAATTATGTACTATGTTAATATAATTAGTTAAATACATGTAGGGACACAAATAAGACATGAAATAATTAAGATGCTATTACATCATTAGTAAGTGTAATCACAAAACATACAATCACAAATTTTACAGAGAATTTCTGCTTACATAAGTAGCTGTTTTTCATAAACTTATGTATTAGATTTTAAATTTGTAAAAAGATTCATAATTTGAAATAATGGCATTGTATTATAGTCATAATCACTCTAGCAACTACAGGTTATTAACAAAATAATACTTCAGAATATGTCATGAGGGCAAATATGGCTAGATCAGAAACAGAAAAGATGAACTGGTAAATAAAAATCTTCGCTCGTGGTAGGCTTGCATGGGTGTTCTATTTGATGCCAATGCCAAATAGCAAATGCATGGGTCTCATAAATGCTCTCATTTCACTCAGCGCCTGTTCAGAAAAGGGTCTCTGGTAACGTTAGCATCACTTGGGAACTTGCTAGAAATACAAATTCTGGGACCCATAAAAATTGCAGGGGTGGTGCCCTACTACTTCTATTTTAGCAAGCCCTCCAGGTGATTCTTATTCACAGTAAAGTGAATACTACTGCTCTAGCTTAATATATTCAAAGAATCAAGAACGCTAGTCTTTTCTATATAACCTTGAAAATAGTGCCAAAAAAGTCCCCTTTGCCAAGTGGTTGAGCAATCTGAGCCATGAACTGAGAAATAAGAACACAAATATAATTCTATGTTGCATTTGAATAATATCATCTAACAGCTTTTGGAAATGTTATGCCATATTAAGCAGTTTATATTTATTAACACAATAAAATGCTACAAAAATGGTACTATTAGTAGCCCACTCTACAGAAGGGGGAATGAGTTTGAACAGGTTATGTAATTTGTATAAGGTCAAATGACCAGTAGATAAAATAGAGCATGGTTGCAGATGACAAAATAACTATAATCATACACTATCACCCATTTTTCACTTATTTAGTTTTATCACAGTTCTAGGCCTCAGAGAATATTCATCAGCAGCATATTCCAAGAGTTTTATTGAAAAATTAAGATAAGCCGGGCGTGGTGGCACACACTTGTAATCCCAGTACGTGAGAGGCTGAGACCAGAGGATCCGGGTTCGTGGCCAGCCTCAGCTACTTAGTGAGGCCCTCTGCAACTTAGTGAGACCCTGTTTCAAAATACAAAATAAAAATAGGGCTGGGGTGTAGCTCAGAGGTAGAATGTCCCTGGGTTCAATCCCCGGTACCACCAAAAAAAAAAAAAAAATTTAAGATAAATTCTTAAATAATCTCATTTTAACATAAGCATAAGCAGTATATCTCCTTATGAAGTACCTAGAAAGAATATGACTTACTACCAAGCCAACCTGACATGTATGAATCAAGCTTTCCTATTAGTTACCGAACAAGCCCCAACTAAATTTCAGCCTTTACGATACAAGGAGACATTGCAAACATACAGCTACTCATTCAGTTCTTAAACAGATCCATATGACATATCCATACATATGCATCTGGTATTTAAACTGCATTCATATCACTTAACTTAATAACTTTTCTAGTGAAGGTAAATGTGGCCTACTATAAATTCAATGTTGGTTTACCTGTTCCAGAAGCAGTAAAGGAAATAGTGAAGGGAGCCACAGGAGGGCAGAGAGAGAAGAGTCCATGTTCAACAGAGGACTCCAGCTGGACAGTGATGAAAAGTCCATATGTTACAGTGCCACCATAAATTATGTTGGAACGAACGGTCAGGCCACAAAGGGGTTCCAAAAATAGGTTGAAACTGCTCACAGTCTGAAAACAAATTGCCTAAATTCCAATATGAGAAAACAGTGTTCTTGACATATATTTTCATGTGAGCCACGACTGGGTGAAGCTAGGTCTACAGAGATGAAATACAATATGCTTTGGCTTTGAAATTGGAAGTTGTTATTCCATCAAGACACTAAAATGCAAAGAAATCTGCATGAGTCTGGTGCCTCAAGGCTCAAAGATTTATTACGAAGGAAAGACAAAATGAACGATGGCATGTCAGTTGGCCGGAACCCTCGGAGTGAACCTGCATTTTGAAGAAATGGAAACCTCACAAGTCTTACCTTTTAATCATTTCAGAAGTTTGAATCAGAATAACATAGTTATTGGTTTATATAAAAATATATTTAATTGTAATGAGAATACTATAAATCAAGAGCAAAAGTGCTCAAAGGGGTCCACTTATTAACAAGCTCATTTCTCTTAAAGACAAACACCAAATCTAAAATGGTAAGAAACATTTACAAGACCATTTCCCTTAGAAGGTGGAAAATAAGCAGAAAGAAAGTAATAAAAGCACATTATAAGCAGATGCTTATGATCTTTATTAAAAGTGGCCATGGTTAATAGGAAAATCAGTCACCTATCAGTTACCAAATCTGCAACATTTCATTTTAAGAAATCATGATCAGAATAAAACATATAATACATAATTAGATGTCTTCATTAATGGATATTAAGTAGACTCTATTCTATATTTTTAAAAATTTGTTGTGCTTCTAAGGAAGGCCAATAAATTGAAGAGTAATACATTGATTAAAATTATCACAAAGCCAAAATGTTGAAAGGTCAAGTGAATATGGCTTTATTTTAAATCAAATGGTATTGTTTTTAATTTTGACAGAACTGCTACAGGCATATTATTATTATCATTATTACTATCAATAATACATTTACTATATGTATCAGCAATAGTAAAGCTTTTAGGGAGTATTAGGCAATACTTAAAAATTATTTTAAAGTTCCAACATAATGTTTTGCATTGTCTATCTTATTGTTTTGAAAATTAAAAGTATCCAGTTGCATTGTACTGAAGAAACAATATATTCTTATTTGACATAAAAAGCTCAAATGATTCAGAACACAGATTTCAATCTTGATTCAGGTCAGATTAAAATCATGTTCTCATTTGAGAAATCATTTATCAACAAAAGAAAATATCGTTAGCTGAGTTTTGTGAAATAGATTGGCATTTTTATGTAACTGAAAATTAACCAAAAGCTTCCAAACAGGGTAAAAATGTTGTATTGAACTACCAAGAGAGAACCAAACAGTGTAAAGCCATATTGTCCCACAGCATGAAGTGATCAGATACATGCCTAAAATGATGGACAGCTCTAGCCGAGTGAACAGGCAAAAAAATCCCATTTACTCCCGTCCAGATGGGACCAACTGGACGCTTCAGCGCAAACAACTCATCCTTCTTCGGACCTTCTTGTCCAGCTCTTGAGCTAGCTCCAGCTGATAATGATGAATATCAAGGCTACAGTAAAGTGGGTGACAACAGAAGCCTTGTTATAGCTGCCAGTCTTTCAGTCTTGTCATTATTACACATTGAAGATTTATTTGAGTTTATTGTTGTGCACAGGGTCTAGCCATTTGCAATTCATCACCTACTACAGAAAGTTCACGATAGTGGCCGAAGCTATAATTGCCACCTCCACCTGCTTCTGGAAATTATGAGGTCACTAGCTAGGGCAATCCAGTCCTCACTGAGCCCTAAAAGTCACAGCAGCTTGAGTATAAAACAGGTCCTATACTTGAGCATCTCTTGAGATCACATTAATGATGCTACATTGCCTGGCAATTGATTAAATTGTATCTATAGTACAGCCTGCTCTATAGCAAACACTAAAAGGTTACAGTCACAGGAAACAAATAATGAAACTATTAGAGCTGCCACAATTTGAACATTATTGTTATTGTAAATGCTGTAGCCACTAAGTGTTGATTCAGGAATATATAAACCCTTTAAGGCGCATTTGTAGCATTTAAACTGACATAATCTTCTAATCTTCAGAACTCAACTCATCTAACTGTAAACAGTTTTGGAAGCAGGGGGATTTTAAATCCTATATAAATAGCAATATTTCAAAAACTAATACTTTGATAATATTGGCAGAATAACTAAAATCAAATGTAAAGGTATGATTTTGCTTTTAATGACAAAAAATCCTCTTATATTTTGAATTTGAGTATCACTACACTAGTATGTCAAATGGGTTTGATTTAGGTAGAAAAACTCAAAAGTCAATAATAAAAATAATCATTCTTTGTTTTAAAATTGTCTTTTCTCCTAAATTTATTCATTTCACTTTTAAAAGATAAAAACTTTTTTTTTCTTTTCCCAGCACAATAGTTGGAAAAGCTTTTGTAAGCTTTTGCCTGTACCACTAAGCACTCAGGTTTTATGACCACTGCTACAAATGGTAGGAGCCTATCTGATTTCCATTCTTCTAAAAATATATGATTCACTCACCAGTCTGCTCAGTGTACAGATGGCTTGAAAATTTATGATACTTGAATCTTTTCCTGCTTGGTATTATGCCATTACTTGGTTGCTATATCCTCATTGTTAATGGATTTCTAAAACCAAGATTTACTGAGATAGGTATTTTTTTTGTTCCAAATCTTTTTAAAAATCTACGTGGCAAGTAATGCAGAAAAAAGTAAGCCAGCATCATAATTTAATATAAAACCTCAACTATTTGGAAAGATTGCCTATATCTTATTTTATTCCCCAGAGCCTAATGATATTCAATGATCTCATTTTATAAGGTTATAGAGGCATCAAAGTTCTAAGTGGGAAGTTTCTGTCTGCAAATTCTTGTACAAGTAGTTTCACTATTGTAGCTTCCTGCCACCCTGGCTATAAAGTCAGTTCACGCAGGGCAATTGGTTCCTGCTTATTTGTTAGGGTATAGAGGTTTGAAAGTTATAATTTAGAAGTTTGGTTTTGAGTATTAAATCTCACTTTGACAAACTTCAGGGACACTGTGAAGTAAGAAAAGAAATGCCCATAATGCTTCATCAAATTGTTTCTCAAAAGAACAGAATGAAAACTTAAAATAAATTAACATCTCAGCTCCCTGTCCAAAGTTGTCACTTGTGAGAGGCCACAGAGAACAGAGAACTGTGCGTGGAAAGCCTTACCCAGCTCCTTTGCCGCAGCTCACGAACACTGCCTGCGGTAACAGCTGATAGGGAAGCCTGAAGGCCTGCCAGGGAAAGTTCACAGGAGTAATGGCTAATAGGACAATAAATTAAGATGTCTTCTCTATCCTACCCATTTAGGAAATGTTTATGGTTCAGAGGAGTCCCCTACAATGTTTTAACTAACATCTGCACTTCACCTTTCGCATACAATTTCTCACATGCTTTTGAGAGGTAAGGACTAATATTACACCCATTTTATAGAGGGAGAGTGAGAGGTTCAGAGAGGGAAGAGAATTGTCTAAAGTTACAAAACTAGGTAACTGGTACAGCTGGATGGTAAACAGACTTTACTCCAAGTTTTTTACTTTGTATCACAGCAGAGGCAGAACCAAACAGTCAATCTGAAAATCTTGTGAAATGCTCTTTCTTTCCATATTAATATTGAAAAGATTTTTGAGATTATGTAATGAATGGATTTACAACTTTATATTGTCTCTAAGAAAGCTTACCTTTAACATGTGTCTAATCCACTAATGAGATAGAAACAAAACTATAGGAAAAAATCATAATTCTCATTGTTTTACTCTTTTTTAAACTGATATCTGGATATGTTAACATACTAGGTCTTGGCCTGGGTTACTGTTCCTTAAAGCATCCATGGGTTTTCATATAGTCTCAACCATGTAAACTCTATTTCCGTTTAATCCACAGTGTCACACTGTATCTTCCTCCTCCTAGTCTGGGGGTAACCACTACCCTGAATTCTGACTTAATCCTTCTCTTTCTATTCATTACTTGTTACCACTTGTGTACGTAAAACAATATTATCTAGTTTGTCAGTCTTTGAACTTCATATAAATGGAATTATTCCACATGTATTATTCTACAACTTATTTTTTCCAATATTAAAATCTGAAATTCATTAATGTGGATATATGTAGCTATAGTTCATTTTTTTACTATGGATATAGTATTCATAAAATGAATATAGCACATTTTATCCATTCTCCTGCTAATAAACACTTGTGGGCTTTTTGGTCCAGAGTTGTACTATTACAAAGATTGCTAGGATGGATATTTTTGTACATGTTTCCCAGCACAAAAATGTAAAAGTTTCTCTAGAGGATATACCTTGTAGGCAAATTCAAATTCTTGAGGTACACACTCTTTACAGGCCAGTGTCTTTTCCCAAAATACACACACCAACAATTACAATAACAATGTTTCAGGGGTCCCACTGATCTTAAAATTTTCATTGTCTGCTGCCAATCTGATGAGCAAGAAATGGTATCCTATTGTGATTTAAATTATAGTTTCCTGATTTCTAGTTAAGTTGAACCTATTTCATGTTTATAGACCACTTGTGCTCCCTCTTTTGTGAAATCCCTGTTATTGTCTTTTGCCCATCTTTCTACCAGTGCTTACTTTTCATTCACAAAAAGCTTCTCCCATTTTGTGTCTCGGGTGCACATGTGTATGTTTTACTCCCTTTGTATCATTTTTTTAAATGTCAAATTATTGATTTTAATGTGGTTGCATTTATCAATCACTTCCTTTATGGTATAAAGTTTCTTTGTCTTGTTTAAGAACTTATCTGCCTTGAGGTCACAGGGCTGTTCTCCAATATTTGTTCTAAAAGTGCTGTAGGGCTGCTTTTCATTTAGATGTTTAGTCCACTTGGCATCAATTTTTTTATGTGCTATGAGGTAGGGATTCCAATTTCATTTCCCCCATATGGATAAGTGATTGTCCCTTCATTGTTGATTAAAAAGTCCATCCTTTTTCCACTGATCTGTAATACTACCTTTGTCGTATGTCAAATGACACTACTTGAGTCGTTTTGTTCTAGACTCCTCGTTCTTTTTCATTTGTTTATATTTTATATCTGAAACAAAATCATACTGTCCATTCATGTATCTCACATAATGTAATATTTTGAATTCCTAAAAATGTTTAGTACATGATACACATTGTAAAATAAGAAGTAAACTTTATTACCATTTAATAAGAAGCTGAAGGCATAAGCAAATCTATAAAATGCTTCTGAATCATGATTCACATCTTATGATTCTCAAATCATTAATTTTCTAACCCACTGACGTTTTTGAAACATTTTCATGTTATCTCATTGATCTCAAATTTAAAATGATACTAATTACATATAATAGTTTTACATTATTGTGGAAAAAGCACATTTTGGAGTCACAAGTACATACAAAAAATAATTAGAAACAGGGCTTTACAAAGCCTGCTCTATAGCCTTGAACTAAAGTTACCTCATCTGTACAATGTTGATAGCTACTATCCAGGAGGGTCTCTGCATATAATAGAGATAATACATGTAAGTGCTTAATAACATTCTTGACATATAAGATACACTAAAAATAATAAATATTTTAACACTGAATGCATGCAAACTCATGTATTCTTTACCAATAATGCTTAGTCGAAGATGTCATGAAATGACATTGAAATCAAATATCAAATGTACAAATCGGATAATATGCTGTTGCAATCAAGTATGCCATAGAGCCTATATACTGACTATATGCATCCAACAGATTTCTAAGAAATCAGGGGCTAGACTAAGAAGCCCACCAGCCACCCTGTGATTACATTCTTATTCATTTGCATCTATTTTTTATTTTTATTTATTTATTTTTTTTTTTTTTTGCGGTACCGGGGATTGAACCCAGGGGCATTCTACCTCCGAACTACACCCCCGGCCCTATTTTTTATACTTTATTTTGAAACCGGGTCTCACGAAGGTGCGGAGAGCCTCACTA